>PVLD010012342.1:0-60868 GCA_004027595.1 Dinomys branickii | reverse complement strand
TTCAAATTTCATATTAAATCTTATGGTACCAGATATCTCATGCTATTTCCTTTCTTTGGATTCAGTTAAATCTGATTTATATATGATTATAACAGTATCATTTTCACTGTATTACAATAATGTAGTTATTATTGTGAATAAAAATAGTAATTTATCAATATATTGGGAAAATAATTCTTTCAATGATTCACTAAAATATACAAAAGGTGTCCTTTAATATTAAAGATGATATGGAAACTGAAAATATAACCAAGTCAAAATTTCATAAATAAGTAAAAACAAAATTTAAAACTAAAAACCTAAAATTTTACTGCAGAAGTAATACTAACCTTAGAACCCTGGACATGCATTAGACAATACAGACAACAGACCAAAAAAATACAAGAAAAGAAAATTATTAAAATTAAATGAAAATACAATGTAAAATTGAAACAAAATAATATACTTAAAAATCATATCTGATTATATTACTAAAAGCAAAATTCTGAAAAAGAGATATTCATTTTATAAGTTACATGGGATTAAGATTAAATATGAAATATTTAGATTTAAATTTAGTTTTATTTAGTAACTCTGCCCAAATAATATATATATAGCTCATATAATAGAAAGTAAGCATACTCTCTTTTACAAAACAAATATCTTTTCCCATTACATGATTAATGAAACATTTTAACAAACGAACTAATATAATGCCACTGCAAAAGCCCTAACTCAATACTGATTTAAAAGAAAATAATTCTGCGAGATTAGCTGTTTTTACCAACTTTCTAGAATTTTCTATAAGGAAGTCATTTTATAATTTGTTTCTCATTCAGAACGCTTGCTATACATAAAAGTGAAAATATTTAGGTGATTCCAACTTAAAAACTATTTTCCCATGCCAGAAAAGAATTCATTAGTATGCTAAAGAAGGTCTATATAGAACTAAGAAAACTATATATTATACTACATTTTAGATTCAAGTATTATGTTTATACACAATTTAAAAATTTACATGGATTTTCATAATTATTAGCAACCATTCCTATTGTCTGATTTTTGACAACAAATATATGTAATTATGAATATGAAAATATACTATTTCCATGGTCCATTAACTGGAAAATGTAGAAAAGCACCCTAAGAATACTAAACCATAATCAGTTCTATGAGTTGAGCAAGAGTAAAACCAAAAGCGTATCTAGTGATGTTTTTTTAAACGTATTAAGTGTACACCCTGATAATTTAAAATAATAAAGTAAAATTAAAACTTTCTCATTTCTTTTGGGTTCTTTCTAAGGATTATAAAAGTATTAAGGGAACTATAAATGTTGGTTTCTGTTTTGTTTTTTTCTGGGACAGACAAAATTAAACCACATATGACAGTGAATTAAACTGTAAGCATTCAGCGTTCTGAATCCTTCACTAAAATGGTGAACTTAAAATCACAGTGATTATGCAATTCATAGTTAACCCACATCCTTTACTTCATTTCTTTTTCTTCAGTTCTCTGCTGTCATCCATGAGAAACCCGTACAATGTGGTAGAGAAAAATGAGGAATCCACCTACTGGTTCCGGACACATTAACTCAAAAACAAAACAAAACAAAAAACCAAAAGTAATGTTCCTTCCCAAAACTACTGATGAGACAAACTACATATTAAGTAGTCTATTTTTTCCAGTATATTGCAGTTAAAATTATTGGTCCAATTTAGAAATTTATTTTTATGATTCATATTCTCTGCCACATATGATTTTAAATAATCTAGGTAATCCAAAACCACAATAAGGGGTTGTTCTGCAAGATTACTAAGCTTGGGACCTTCCCCCAGATAGGGAGTCCAGCTTGGGGCCACTGGAGCAGCCTTTCTGGTGGACCTCTTGCCTCGTAAGGCCTGTGCCAGTGCTCTGCCCAGTGAGACAACATTCCCCCACCATCACAGGTGTGCTCTGAGCCTGGCACCCCAGCAATTGTCTGAGGTTCCTGGGCACAGTGATTCACGGTCTGCTACCACCTCAGGATGTTTGATATCCAAGTAAACTAGGGTCGCTAGAGTCCTCTGTGAGCTGCCTGGGTAGTTTGTAGGTCAGCACTTTTCATTTGACATCCCAAATGACAAGGCAGGAGCAAAATGCAGTCTCAGAACTCAACGCCACCCAGAACAAGTCCAGGAAACAATGACAAAGGAGAACTAGGAAGCCACATACGTGCAATTTCTGAAATGATCACATCTGAAGTAAAGAAACAACTCCATCAGGCCATAGAGGAGATTAAACCAGAAATAATCTCTCAGGCAAAAAATGAAGTGAAAATAATAATGGAAGAAACGTACTGTACAACAGATAAAAGAATAGAAGAACATAGGAAACAAATGAAAACTTTACATGAGCAATTTAGGAATGAATTAGAACACAAGAAACAGACTCAAAGAGATTTCCAGGAAATCAAAACTTCCACTGAAAGCTTCAAAACTGCTTGAATTAAGCTGAAGATAGAATTTCAGATCTTGAGGACAGCATGGCATTTAGCAACCGTGAAAGGAAGGATATCTTAAAGTCATCAAGGATCCAGGAAAAATCAATCCAACAGCTGCAAGATGAGGCAAAAAAAATAATATCCGAGTAACAGGAGTCAATGAAACAGCCAGAGGCAACACAAATGATATAAAAAGAATATATGCAGAAATAATAGCAGAAAATTTCCCAAGCATGGTAAAAGATACTGAAGTACAGTAATTGAGGCACATAGAACCCCAATAAGCCATAACTCAAATAAAACCACACCGAGACATATAATAGTCAAGATCCCAGACATCCAGCAAAAGAACACAATATTAAAAGCTGCTAGAGAAAAGAAACAGATCCCCTGTAAAAGAAAGCCCGTCAGAATCACAGCAGACTTCTCAACAGAAACCATGAAATCAAGAAGAGCTTGGAATGAGGTATTACAGATTCTGAGACAAAACAGCTTCCAACCCAGACTGATGTATCCTGCAAAACTATCCTTCAAATTCAATGGAGAAATAAAATATTTTCATGACAAAGAACAACTGAAGAACTTCATGAGTGCCAAACCAACATCACAAAAAGTACTAAAAGATATTCTAGACAGAGAAAAAAGAGACCACAATCTCAAAAACAACAACAGAAAGGAACCCTCAAGCAGAACAAGCAAGTAAACAGATAGCAAGAGTAGGAAAGCAGCAACAAGTAAACAGCATGACAAGAATAAGCCAATATATAACAGTTATAACCATTAATGTAAAAGGCCTCAATTCACCAGTCAAAAGAAACAGATTGGCACAGTGGATTAAGAAACAAAATCCAACAATATGCTGTATAAAGGAAACACATTTTACTCAAAAGAAAATCCATAGACTGAAAATCAAAGGATGGAAAACAATTCTCCATGCAACAGGTTCCCAGAAAAAAGCAGGGGTAGCTACTATGTTTGCAGACAATATAAACTTCAAACCAAAAACAATCAAAAGAGATAAAGAAGGCCACTACATACTAGTTAGGAGAAAACTGCTAGAGGAAGAGATAACAATCCTAAACATTTATGCACAAAATACTGGAGCACCAAACTTTATAAGTCAAATCTTAACAGACATGAAAAACCAAATAATTAATAACTCTATTGTAATGGGGGACCTAAACAACCCTTTGATGCAAACAGACAGGTCAACTGGACAGAAACTCAGCAAAGAAGTAATAGACCCCAACCAAAGGCACAAACAAATGGTCTTAGTAGATGTATATAGAGTGTTCCACCCCACAACATCAGAATACACATTTTCTCAGCTGCACATAGGTCTTCTCTGAAATAGATCACATTCTAGCCCATAGAGCATACCTCCCTAAGTGCAAAAGAACTGAAATTATCCCATGTATATTATCTGACCACAGTGCAATGAAATTGGAAATTAATGACAAAGGGAATTCCAAAAACCCCATAAACACTTGGAAATTAGACAACAACCTCCTGACCAACCAATGGGTCACACAAGAAATTAAAGAAGAAAGTAAAAAATACCCACAAACAAATGAAAATGCAAATACAACCTACCGGAATCTGTGGGATGCAGTGAAAGCAGTCCTCAGAGGGAAATTTATACCAATGAACTCACATATAAAGAAAACAGAAAGAGAGCAAATAAATAGCCTAATGCTACACCTCAAACTATTAGAAAAAGAAGAGCAAGTCAAACCAAAAGCCCAAAGAAGGGAGGAGATTATAAAACTCAGGGCAGAAATTAATGCAATTGAGACAAAGAAAACACTACAAAAAATAAGTGAATCAAAGAGTTGGCTCTTTGAAAGAATAAATAAAATTGATAAACCCCTAGCCAACCTTATCAAAAAAATGCATTAAGGAATGCAAAGGATGAAATCACTACAGATTCCACAGAAATTCAAAAGATCTTTAATGCCAACTTTGAAGATCTCTACTACCATAGGATAGAAAACTCAGAAGAAATGGACAGATTCCTAGAAATGTACGAACTACCAAAATTGAATCAAGAAGGTACAAAAATGCTGAACAACCCAATAACAATTAATGAGATTGAGAATGTCATTAAAAACTTACCAATAAAGAAAAGCTCAAGCCCTGATAGATTCACAGAAGAATTCTACAAAACATTCAGAGAAGATTTAATGCCGACACTCCTCAAACTCTTCAGTGAAATTGAAAAGAAAGCAGTTATCCCTAACTCATTTCTGGTGGCAAGTATTATACCGATACCAAAACCAGAGAAGGACCCAACCAAGAAAGAGAACTATAGGCCAATCTCCCTAATGAACACAGATGCAAAGATACTCAATAAAATACTAGCAAATAGAATGCAGTGAATCATAGGGAAAATTATACACCATGACCAGGTTGGATTCATTCCAGGAATGGTTCAATATTAGCAAATCAATTAATGTAATACATCATATTAATAGAGCCAAAGACAAAAACCACATGATCATCTCAATATGCAGAAAAAGCTTTTGATAAAGTGCAACATGCATTCATGTTAAAAACCCTAGAAAAATAGGAATAGATGGCTTTTACCTCAATCTGATCAAAGCCATCTGTGACAAACCAATAGCCAACATCATACTAAATGGACAAAAACTGAAAGCTTTCACTTTAAACTTAGGAGCAAGACAAGGATGTCCACTGTCACCACTCCTATTGAACACAGTTCTGGAAGCAGTAGCCAAAGCAATTAGACAAGAGAGAGAAATAAAAGGAATAAGAATAGGAAAGAAAGAAGTAAAACTATCACTATTTGCAGATGACATGATACTTTACATGGAAGACACCAAAAACTCCACAAGAACATTCCTTGAATTAATTGACAAATTTAGTGGACTAGCTGGATACAAAGTCAACACTCAAAAATCAGTAGCATTCCTATATACAAACAACAAAGAGACTGAGAGAGAAATTAAGGAAACCATAACTTTTACAATAGCACCCAAGAAACTGAAATATTTAGGCATCAATCTAACAAAAGATGAAAAGATTTATTCAGTGAAAACTATAGTACTCTGAAAACAAGATCAATGAGGATTTTGTTAAGTGGAAAAACATACCCTGCTCATGGTTAGGTAGAACCAACATTGTGAAAATGGCCATACTACCAAAATTATTGTACAGATTCAATGGAATTCCCATTAAACTACCATTAGCATACATCACAGATCTAGAGAAAACATGCTTTAAATTCATCTGGAACCAGAAGAGACCCAGAATAGCAAAAGCAATCCTGGGCAACAAGGACAATTCAGGTGGAATCACAATCCCTGACCTGAAATTATACTACAAAGCTACTGTAATAAAATCAATCTGGTACTGGCTAAAAAACAGACCTGAGGATCAATGGAACAGAGTAGAAGATGCAGCCACAACCACAGACCCACTCAGCCACCTAATATTTGACAAAGGGGCCAAACAAGCTCATTAGAAGAAAGACAGCCTCTTTAATAAATGGTGCTGGAAAAATTGGCTCGCCTCTTGCCGAAGACTGAAAATAGACCCAAGTCTATCACCATGCACCAAACTCAAGTCAAAATGGATCACAGATCTCAATATTAAAACAGAAACTCTAAATCTACTGGAAGAGAAATCAGGTAAAAATCTTGAAGACATAGGAGTAGGCAGACAGTTCATGAACAAAAATCAAACTGCAAGGGAAACACTTCAAAGAATCAATAACTGGGACCTTGTTTTACTGAAAAGTTTTTGCACATCTAAAGAAATCACCAGCAGAGTAAAAAGAAAACCCACAAACTGGAAAAAAATCCTAGCTGGCTGTCCCTTGGACAAAGGTCTTCTATCTAGAACATACAAAGAATTAAAAAATATGAACCTGTCCAAATTCAAAGACCCAATCCACAAATGGGCATCTGAGATGAATACACACTTCTCAGATAAATACAAATGGCAAATAAATACATGAGAAAATGTTCTATATCTTTAGTCATTTAAGAAATGCAAATAAAAACAACATTGAGATTTCATCTCACCCCAGTAAGATTGGCCAGCATCAAGAATTCATCCAATAACAAATGCTGGTGTGGAGAAATAGGAACTCTTCTCCACTGCTGGTGAGAATGCAGACTGGTGAAACCACTGTGGAGAGCGGTTTGGAGATTCCTTAGCAAACTGGGTCTAGAGGTCCCATTCGAACCAGCTATTCCCCTTTTGGGTATTTTCCCAGAGGATCTGAAAACATCATATCACAGTGATATATGTGCACCCATGTTTACAGCAGCACAATTTATAATAGCTAAATTGTGGAAGCAATCCAAATGTCCATCCATAGAGGACTGGAGAAAGAAACTGTGGCATTTTTATATAATGGAGTATTACTCAGCTATAAAGAAGGACAAACTTGAGGCTTTTATAGGCAAATGGTCACAGTTAGACACCATACTCATAAGTGAAATAAATCCGAGGTACATATGCAAGTAAGAACCTGAAAGTTGTAATATAAATTAGGAGATAGGAAGGGAATCTGCTCAAAAGTAAACAGCAAATGAGATGAGGGGAAAGAGAAAAGGAAGAAAGGGATAGCTATCTGTGTATGTATGTATATGCAGGATGGCTAACATGGTTCCACTATGGACTTATGTTGCTTTATGGTAAGGAACAGTTAATGATTGGTTGTTTGATTAAGATTATATGTCTACATTTGTTTTCCTGAGCATACACTTTCAAGTTATCAATATGTAATACAACAACCATTGTTAATTCCCTGTCACTTTGTCTATAATTCAGTTTTGATTGTACTGTTCTTGTGCTACTTTGTGTGTCTTTGTTAATGTTTTCCATATTGTTTTTTTACTTTTCAAAGTAAAAAAAATACTAAGTTTGGAGTGTTCACCATTAGTATTAGCAATGTAGAACTATAATCTTTTGTTCTCTAAGGTCCTATTAAAATATCTCTTCAGAAGTAATATCCAATAGTTCAAATTTTTCTTTCAGGATGATGATACTGTAACATCAAAACACAAATGCTATCCTTAGTACAAACTGTCACATTAGCGTACGGTTCTGTGGCAGAAAACAGATTATATCTGTGGCCAAATCCATGAAAATACCAGCCAAGAATGTATCCACTTTAGCCTTTTGGCCTCTAAATGGAGCATCCATAACAACTAAATTTATCTGAAATTTGATGTGTAGTTGTAGCATTTTGAATATACCAGACTTATTTTATTAATAGGAAGACTATTCTAACATTATACAAATAGATCCAAGAGGAACTAAATTGCTAAAATGGAACTCAATGAGAAAAAATCTTTCAAGAGGGTTCCCTATCTACTTTACATATATAACCAAAATTAATTTTCACAAAATCCCTGAAGGATAAGTATAATTAATCCCTTTTAGCAAAGGAAATCAAGGTAGAGCTCATATCTAATAAATGGTAGAGTCCAGTTTAAAAAATGTAAGCCTGTTTCATACTAAAGCCCAAACATCTTCCATTAAGTTATGATTCCAAATAAAGGTGATTTCTGAATGAAACCCTGTGGTGAAACCCGGGGACTGTAAACCTCTAGGACTATGGCTCCTGCACAGCTTCCCTCCAGAGCTCTGCAGGTGGCGGGGCCCCATAATAGCTGAAAGGCTAGGACCTCCAGAACTATCTCAACATTTGGAGGGCTTCTCTCTAGCTTTTTTTTTTTTTTTTTTTTTTTTTTTTTTTTGCCTTCTTAAACATAGTTTCCAAATACTTTTGTCCCACATTTGTATCTTCTTTCAGAAAGA
The DNA here is from genome assembly GCA_004027595.1 of Dinomys branickii. Classification (NCBI taxonomy): domain Eukaryota; kingdom Metazoa; phylum Chordata; class Mammalia; order Rodentia; family Dinomyidae; genus Dinomys; species Dinomys branickii. The sequence continues at coordinate 52,616 of PVLD010012342.1, read as the reverse complement.
TATCACCATCTTCTGTTTGCTAATAGCTACTATCTGGTCCATCTCGATAGGGCGTCATGACTCTTCTATCCATTGCTTGAATCATTTTTTGGTGAAATACAGAAAGATCCTTCAAAACATCATCACTCAGAACATCAAGAGACCTTGCTTCAAGTAAAGCTGCCATATTCTGCCCTATAAACTATAAACAGGACAGTTTCAACTGTTCAGCATTATACATTGCTGCAAATCCCAGTGGCATTGCAGCATTCTTAAGGGTAAATTTTCCAGTTAATGCTACTTCACAAATCTATTACAATCAAGTTATGGGACGTTGATCACCCACCACAAGAACACTACAAATAAAATCCACATCTTGAGATTCTTTAGCCTAATCATATGGAGGTAGTCCAAAATAACTTTCAGTACGTCAGACTGTATTGGCAACCCCAGAGCTGCACAATTGAAGCTTCAATGCATGAGCTGCTCAGCATACTATGAAAATATTCAAGCCTAGCACAAAGAATGCATCTGTGGTAAGGAAATTCCTCTCTGTGCGCTGATGTAATGGTCACATCACATAGGAGAGAACATTTTTTTCTATCTTGGTTTTAGTTTATTACCAGCTTTCCTGACAATTGTGGTTTTAGTGACTCTTAAAGTGAAACTGTCAGGAAAACTTACAAGGTTTGACTAGGATTGCCTATTCTGACTAATCCTATACAGGAAAATTGGAACCAAGTACATAATTTGACAGTGATGTACTAAGAAGTAACTTTCACTTCAGATAAATAATTGAGAAGTTTTTGTCATTCATCTGTTGTTGCTCTACTTTTTAAATAAGACATCAATGAGATTACAGTGGGCACACCCGTCATTACTTCTGATCCATTCATGGCCAGAACTCTGCATTTGCTACAACAGCTATGTCTCTATCCTTGTGGCTTTTTAATTAGGCTATTAATGTTCAGATCTATTTAGAGCCTGACCTGCATGAGTGTCCTATTTCATTTTCAACAGCACATTGTCTCTTTTGTAGTAAATGATAGGTTAACAGGGGAAAAAAAATAACACCTAACTATTCTGGACAGCTTTGTATTTTGCATTATTTTAAAAAATTATTATTATTTTTGGTGTGCAGAGATACCATAGCGAAAGCTTAACTGTGAAAGAATTTCTCAAAGTGTTAAAATTTTCTAAAACAAATGTTTAGTTATACATATAAGAATTGAATAGTCTGGAAGATGGTTGATTTATAATTACCTCTATAATACAGTTTAATCAGAAGTTTATGATCCTGGATTATATGTATAAATGTAAAATTGTTTAGAGTATGCTGTTTGATTTGTTTTTAAGGGTTTAATTTTTTAAATGTTAAATTTGTGCTGTAGTATCTACACAAATTGGGAAGGTTAATGCTCTAGTTTTTAGAAAATCCATCAAGGGAATGTATAGGTAGTTCACTGCTACAGTTCAGTTGATGGAAATATGGAAACTAACTCAATATTTCAAGTTTATCTGTACCCAGAAAAAGCAGACATGTAAGAAGATGTTCAATAAAGAATAATTTTGATCCATTAAATAAGTGGTAATTTCTGAGTTTGTCTTTTAAAACTAGTCAATCATCTGTGATCCACACTTATTCTGAGGAATGTATAGACATTCTCCTGGATTCACTTTAGTTTATTTTTTTAAATGGGATAAACATAAAGAATACTTAGGCAAAATTTAATACAGTTCAACATTAGGAATGTCAAATGACAAAAAATGAGTACCATTGACTGAAAAAGGTTACATGTCTTCTAAAAGACCATGACAAGAACTTTCAGTGAAATAACTTTAAAAATTAAACTTTACTAAATGGTAAACCAAATTCAAGTTCTTCCTTAATAGAAAAGAACAAACTGAAACTGAGTTTTCAATGATGAGTAATAAGTAAAAAGTTTTCCCACTATGTCATTATACCATGATATTTGCATTTTCTAAGGAACTCACATCCTGTGTCAGTGTTCAGTAAACTATGGTGTGTGGGATAAACCTATTTCACTGCCTCTTAGAAACAAAGTTTTATAAAAACACACACATGCCACTTGTTTATGTGCTATCACTGCTTTCATACTACAGTAGCTGAATTAAGTAGCTGGGACAGCACTATACATCCCACAAAATCTACAATATTCACTCTCCTACCCCATGCAGAAAAAGTTTGCTGACTACCATAGGCATCACTTCTCTGGTTTATAAGATGTATATTTGCACATAATGTGTGAACATTTTGAAAAACTCCACATACTTAAAAACAAATGCTCACAACACTCAAACATTTGCTTTAAAATGTTTCTGTCTTTATATATCTAGAATTGAAACTCTAAAGGCATTTACAAACTAATGCATCCCTGTGGGGATCTGCATGCTGCCAATGTTTCCTTTCCCTCTTATCACATCCAAAATTCTCTTCGGACTCTTTGCATTTTAAACTTAAGTTCAAAAGCCCCATACTTTCTGCTCTTTCCTTCTTTAGTCAATCTCTTCCATTCTAACTTTTAATCTCTGCTACAACTTTCATTAAGAATACTGTAGAATCCGGTTAAAACACGAGCGTGCACATGTATGCACACACACGCGCACACACACATATTCAGTAGTCACGATCCACCACAGCTCTATAAGATATAAGTGGGAGAAAGCTTCTGTCTGTTTCTTTTAAGGAAGCAGTTTATTCAAAGAGCATAAAATCAGGTATCTTGTACAACCAGGAATAGGTACAATCAGTTAATGAACTAAAATGACAGAAATACAGTGATAGAGACAATAAACTCTGTTTAGTTCAATCAATTCCTAATGCTTTGAGAACAGCTTAGGCAGGTAATAGTTTCGAATTTCACATTTCCATGGTCCAAGTGCACAGGTAATAATTTTTGGAGTCAAACTTTAAAATAGCAGTATCTTTATTTTATATTCCTTATTTAAAAGTCAGCAAATTTAGATAGTAAAATAGTACACAAATCATACTTGTAACTTATATTATTATTTAATATTTTTTCCATCTGGAAAGAGCCCTTTTGCCTTTAAAATTTGGGTGACTACTTAGTAATATAAATAAATCAAACCTAGGCAAACTTTAATGATTTATTACTATTTTATATAAAAATTTTTATGTGTATAAATTTTAAAACATTCAATATGAACTTTAAAATGAATATTCATGAAACCTTTAAATTTTTGGTAATAAATGATAATTTATGGCATAAAACAAAACCCAAAAGAAAATAAAACTCCCTATGTCAATATTAGAATGTATGTTTTAAATTTTATCAAAATTTTCTATAGTCTACCAGAGGAAAAAAAACACGCATGACAGAGAAGTGACACAGTATGAATCGCAGGTTACCTGCATTCATCACACGTCGTCAACTACTGATGTTGTGCTTCCTGGCTCCACCGTCTTGACTTGGGCCCTAACTCCACTAAGGCCTCAAAGGACAACCCGCGCATGGCGCTCCCTCCCAAAGTAGCCTGCATGTCTCCTGTGCACGTGGTGAATAAGCGCTTGGATGAAATATAGGTGTATATGGCTGGGGGAGGTGTGTAAAGAATACAATCTGTTGCTGCTAATAATTTAAGCTTCGATCCTGCTCTAGTGCTAGTGGCATTGACAAAAAGATAGTGAGAAGAAAATTATGTAGAAGCAGTTTGTTAATCGCAAAATACACTGAGATTAAGTTGGAAACACTACATCACCAAGCAATAGACATCTTAATAAAAATGCAGCACTCTCTTCCACAGAGGTGTACTTTCTGGGCTTACGGGTGGCAACAAAAACAGGTTACACAGGAACTAGAGCTCTATATTCTTTCCCATCTGAGAAAATAGCAAAGGAGTCCCACTCCCTCGCAGTGCCTGGTATCAAACACACTGAACACATATGAAGCAAGAAGATCTTTACCACTCAGATATATTCCAAGCTTTGAATCCAAAAATTAATTTAAAACTTAAAACAAATTAAAAATTAAAACTCAAATATAAAGTTAATGTAGTATTGATTTATTATATTTAAATGATATACATAATTGACATTAAATGCTTTTAAAATTTATCATGTTAATACATCTCATGGTTTTATATATAAGCAAACAGACAAGGCAACCTTGTAAAAAGTTAATGTTGAACCAGTCAATAGTCACATAAAAATGTTACATAAGAATTGAAACAGCTTATCATAGGATAATATATGTGTGTGTGTGAGCGTGTGTGTGTAGATGTAATATAAATATACGTGACAGAATATATAGCGAATATATACAATATATAAAATATAAAGCTAAATCATTTTGAGTTATGGCTCTTCCAAACAACTAGTCATTAATATTAGCTGAAAAATATTTTCATAAATATGCATGTCTGAAAACCAGCGTTCATAAATTAATAAATTTAAATGGTTAAAAAGTTTCCAAAGGAGAAATTTTGTTAAAATCCACCTTCTTAAGAGTATTGAGCACTAGCAAAATGCTCAATTCATGTAATTATACAACATGACCACTAGATGGAGGCAAAGTACTTACAGTTGGTGATGTAGCAGCAGACAGCAAAGGTAAAATTCCTCCACAAGCAATGATGATGTTGTCTACCATTTGGGAAATGAGGTGAATTGTGTTATGTACAAAAATAATATTTTCATTGCTATTGACAAAATCCATCACAGACTTTGTAGAATGGCTAAAATAGAAAAACAACACAAATGAACTCTTCCTTGATTTACAAGTAAGAGAATTACGTTATTTAGAACATAAACATTTTAAAGTAAAAACTAAGTATAGAACATTGATAGAAGACAAATTTAAAATGGAGTTATTAGAAAATAATTTGCAATTATAATATATTATTGACCAAAACTAAATATCCATCTCTGCAGAGTTTTCTATCAAAGTATATCAACTCATTATGAAAAAAAATCAATGAATTCAACTTATTTTTGCTAAGTCTGTTTATTTTCTTTGAAACAAAACAACAAAATAGTTAACTGAAAGCTTAAATATGTCACTTGATCTTGCAGCTCACGTCACTAGGTGAAAGTGTACACCATCAGTCACACACATGACATGACAGGAGAGTATAAACAAACTGATAAAAATTCAAGGACTTGATTGTGTGAAAAGGAAAAACACCTCAAGGTAAGTCAGCAATGTGATGTCCTTGTACAACACATATAATACAGATTCAAGAGGAAGTAACACTGCTTTGTTGGTATCAGTCAAAATTATGAACTGTTTTCTAGTAGAAAAATGTAAAAAAGATAACCCACGGCCAGTCTTAGGTCAATGAGTCTCATCTTTTTAGTCAGAAAACATTATTCATTATATCTTAGATTTCAAGATATTTCCCCCTGTCCTAAAAATGTGTGAACTTATGTTTCTCCTTAAATTACATAAAATTCTGTTTGAGGGCTTCTCAGGTATCCCTGACAGAAGACCAATTAACACAGTGTTCTGCCTGGAGGAGAGCTCAGTGTAAGGGACTTGGGGGCTGCTAGCTTACAAGTAGTAAGTTACATTCTTTATCTCCATATATTGATCTTCATGTCAACAGCAACGTAATTCATTCAACATAATTCCTTAGTTCAGTTATTATCTCTTGGTAAATTACCAGTAACAACATTAGCAATAAAAATGAGCAGCCTAAGAATAAGTTGATCAAAATAAAATCAAAAGGAAAACTTTCCAGTGGCAGATTCCACTGAGTGCTTTAACAATAGTCCTGACCTGTTCCCTGATGAAATACTCTAGATTTTGATTTATTATCAAGCTGTTCTGGAACAGGAAAGGCTGCCCTCACCTCAGTTACTGCATTACTAACCAGTGTTGGCTGACAGAGGCCAGTCATTACAATTCCATTCCCTTCTGCTGCTGATTTAGAAATGAACGTAAGATTCTGCTAGACCACAAGGGAGAAATTTCTTGAAGGACTTCATTCAGGAGAAAAAAAGTAGGTGAGATGAATTGGAGAATGAAAAACAAACGAAGAAGAGCCAAATTAAAAGCAAGCTGGGAGAGGACCTGCCTCCTCGGAGCCTGAGCTCGCTGATACCGGGGGCTGAGCAGTCAGCGCGCAGCCTGCAGGAAAACGAGGGGCCAAGAGGCCAGCTCCCCGCTTGTCGACTTACTTACATGGACACGCAAATGATACGTCTCGTCATTAACTTGCTCTGAGAAAATTAAACTGAAAATTTAAACAGGCGGTGATAATTCATGTAGATTATTGAAGTGATTATATTTAGGCTGATATCTATTAACAGCTTAAACAGTATAGGCTCTAAAATATGGTGGGATTTGATATTTTACTTTGGTACTACATGTTATAATATTGATACCAACAATAATTGATTTTAACAGGACAAGATAAAAATACAGAAATATAAGTCAAAGTTGACATTTAAATCATTTTGATACAGAACAAGCAATGCAAACTATAAAATTTTGGCTTTTTAATCGCCTCCAGCCTAAGTTATTACACACCTATTGATGTGACTCTTAGGCCTTGTAATCTTTATAAAATGCTTATTTATCTGGCAAAAATGTAAATGTGTACCTATTTTCAATAAACTCAATTTGTGAGTTTCATTCAATGATATAAATCACATAAATCAGCCAATACCAGTTAATGAAAACATTCATTTCTTCAAGCAGTCATGTTTATAGAAAAGAAACAGTTCTACCTTCTCCACACATGGACATCTGTTTCCAATGCGAACAGCAAGTCAGTGAGAAGCCGCTGGTGCATCGGAGACCATTTAAACTCAGGGATCCGAAACATTGTCGTCCGCGGACCTGGGCTAAACTGGCGACGCTGCTCTTCAGTCATAGGCATTCCGCGAAACCCTAAATCAACTCTGAGATCGCGGTCCTGTTGTGTGATAGACCGACCCTGCACAGCCTGAAGGAGAAAAGAGGCGAACTTTTGTGGAGTACGAAGGATGGTATTGATATCAAAACGAAAACAGTGGACATAATAAAGTGACTAAAACCTTTACGTGTGACATATATTATTGACCTGTAAACCCCTGCAGAGCAACCTCTTCTGAGGCTGAAAAGTCTAATAGCACCTCTTATTATATTGCAGAAACTAGGTAAGGTCATCAAATAGCTAAAAGGTTAAGACAGCAGTTCACACTGAAAACCAGACTCTTTAGGCCCTGTTACAGGTTCTATGCATTGGACTTACATGAATGACTCCCTTAAGAAGTGAGCCTGCACAAAATGAAGTCTACTGAATACATGTCGTCAGTGTCCCACAAGCTACAAACACGTGAAGCACTGCTTAAACAGACTGAATGTAACACCAAAGTCTGTTTCACTGATAATACTTCAATCAAGCATACGCATTTGATAAGACAGAAAACAAACACAAAAAATGCCTATGAATTCTCAATGGAGAATAGGTATGCCTAGTAATTACTATATTTGGTACACAGTACACCATGTTTTCCACTGTTTTAATCTGTACCTAATTCAATATTCTTATCCATGCCAATTATCATTGGGCATAACTACCACAAAAATGGACCAAGAAAAAATACCTTCTCCACACACAGAGTATATTACGAAGCATTCTTATCTAAGTACCAGTAAGGCATGGTTTACTCTTTACCACATAATTGCAATGGAAACAAGTTAAGTTTATCTCTAATAACATTAAAAGACAGGTAGAAAATGCAGAAGAAAGCAAAACCCAGGTCAATAAAGGTAAAATTAAGAATTATAATTTCTTTATCTCTTAATTACAACACATTATTTGGCCCAGAAAAAAAGTAGTAGTAACAATACAAAGTTCAACACTTAAAATCTCTAATAGGAAAAAGTATGTGCTCTTATCTTTATTCTATTGAGGCCAAAACTGTAGCAGTAATACTTCCTAAGTACCAGGCTTAAGGATCTTCAATTTTTTCATAACGAATTCTTATCACATAGTTGTAAAGGAAATCCTCACTGATAATTGTCTCAGCCATTCACCTACCTTACAGGGTCACTGTGAAGATCAAATCTAAAAATACGCTGCATAATGCCTGCAACACAGTACGCACTTGATAAGTAGCAGTTCCCTGTCCCTCCCCTTCATTGATCAGTGCGGTCTAGACTTCAGGTCCTCTTCTCTAATCCACAGACAGAACTGAGCCTTGAAATGTTACGGTACACAAGGTATTCTGCATGAAGAGCTTAAGTACAGCATCGGTGCACACAAGCAGTCACAGAATGGTAGAACTGGTAGAGACCTTCAAGGCCACATTCCACTCTAGTAGGACTTGTACTATATGAGGATCTCAGACCCAGAGAGCCTACCAAAGTTACACAGACAAATCTGACAGAATTGGAGATGTAACTCAGGCATTTTTAATTTCATACATGTCACACTAGTCAATTTTATAAGTTACTATCAAAAAATACAAACATGGCAAAACCCTCAAGAAATTGTTTCTGCTTTGCTGCTAACAACTCATTATCCAATGCATCTTTGTTCATTTCTAGACCTCATATATAACTTACTTGTGTTGTAGCTGTGGTCTGGATTTTTCGGATTTCTTTTCCTGATTCTTTGCCATCATCAGATCTCTCAGTATCTGAAATGATACTTCCTGCATCAATATTTGGTACAGTTTTGCCACCAGAAGACTCAGTTTCCAGAGTTGTAGTGGTCATTTCAGCATATTCTAACCCCTTAGCTGATGAGGCTAAGTCTCTGTCAGATATATTGCTCATCCCATCAGAAGTTGTATGGATTTTAAACTCTTTTTCCTCTATTATACTTGATGTACAAGTTAAGTCTACACTCCCAGTCATGTGAGCAAGCAATCCAAGATCATCACTAACACCAAGATGTACTTGCGTGTCCTGAATATTTGGAATGATGTGACTGCTAGGAAGTTCAGGAAGGAGTTTCTCCTCCTGCTTGGGTATTTTCTCAAAGAGAAATGACGTACTGCTGTTGGAAAGCTCCTCTTTGTCATCTGCTAACGTTATCAATGGGCCATTATCCTTCTCCTCATTCTTCTTAATGATACCAACACTTCCATGGACATTGTTCTGTAGTTTCTCAACAGCAGCACTATACACGTTATCCAACAAAGACTCAACCTCTACAAGAGCACCGTTCTCTCCGCCCACTAACGTCTCTGGTGATAAATCCATATCATCCAACTTTACTTCTGTTGCTTCCACTTTCTCTGCCTTTATATCAACTAGAAGATCATGCACCTCCACATGGACGCCACTTCCAGGTCTATCTGAATTCCCAAGAATATCATCCGATACTTTCGTTGACATGAGCAAATCTCGTGTGTCTGTGCTAACAGGGTAATCTGTCTCACTTTCTGGGCTCTGGCTTTGAGAAAGATCTTCTATCTCCCGGATTTCCATTCCTCCTTTTGCTGCTGTTGCCTGCGACGAAAGTCCAGAGATGGTGCTCACATTCCCCTTTTTTCCCTTTTTTATGTTTTCTTCCTCTTGTCTTTGATATTCTTCATACATTTTGGCAAGGTATTCCTTATGGGCTTCATAAGTGACCTTAGAGATAAGTAGAGAAACACTGAGGCATTTTGCACATGTCAGGAAGAAAAACATAAGTACTACAAATAAAAGTATGTCACTGATATCTAAAAGAGCACCAGGAAATATAAGATTTCAAATTAGCATACCTCAATCCTAAAATGAGTGCTCAGTTTTAGTCAGTATTGAAAATAATCAAGTATAGCTGCATATGATTATAGGACTTGGCAAAAACAGACAGGAAAACCTAGCAATATTAAACATTCTTTTTAAGTACTTCAATGTTACTCAACCTAATATGACAGTTAACTCCTACACATATGTTCAGGCTTAATGGAGGAATTGGTAGGTAATAATATACAATATCCAAAATATTATTGTTAGTTTTCACAATCTAGTCCTCATATAGATGCCTATCACAGCTTCTTTAAAATAACTCACACAAAACTATAAACATATATACTCATGAAGGGCTAACACAGTTTTATCTATATAGGATACTTTGAATTTCATAGCTTCACAAAGGATTATTTAGGAATACTCAAGACTTTTTTTTGTTGAATCTCTTTTTCTTTGTTATTTTCAAATTAATTAACACTGTGATAAATGTGAGATACCTGTATGTTAAAACACATAAATTTAACCTGGACATAAAAACTCTAAAATTTTTTGGGAAAATTTCAAAATCCTTGCTTATACGTACAAATGATATTAACTAATATTGAAATGTTACGCTAATAGAATTTTAGATTGACCTTTATTACACTATTACAAAACCCCTTCATCTACAGCATAAACTGAGCCCAAAATGAGGATTAAGCAACCACCAGCCCACAAGCCATAACTGTCTGTCATCTGCTAACTAATACTTTTCAGAATATATAATGTTCTTTATTACACAGTGTCTATGGATGCTTCACGCTACATGGGGGAGATAAGGACTTGCATCAGAGGCAATACAGATCATAAAGCTTAAAATATTTACTGACTATTCCCTTAAAGATACTTTCTAAATGCTGTGAAAAGGATTAAATGAATTTGTTAAAATCACAGAAGTCAATTATGACATAATGGATTAAAAGCCAAGCTTTAGAAAACTAAGCTTCCTGAATAATACTGCATGGAATGAAATCCTAAATTTGAATTTCTAGGCTCCAATATGTATGAACTAGTTTACTATAATTCACTTCACTTTACCAAAGATCAAATAGTACTCAAAATGCAGACACAGTCTTAGGATTAAAAATAAAGAAATGATAGTGCAATTTAAAATATCACTAAATAATTCAATTGGTTTTATCATTCGATTATTAGTTTAAACAATTCTCAATGCTTTAAAAAGTCTTAAAATATATTTTAATGAGTATTCCATGAAATATTCATATAAAAATTATACAGGCTTTATTTAAGAGAGCAGTTGGCTCAGACTCCATTTCTTACACCTGCTACAAACAGATACAGCACCTCACGTTCCTAATGCACCAACCCGAGCTTCAAATTAAATGACCTACATACTTTTAGGCTCCATCAGTCCAAGAGGTGAGAAAAAAAAAAAAACTGGAAAAAGTAACCTGCAATAATCTACAGTGTCCACAAGATGGCACCAGATGAGGGTTTATAGCAGTTTAATTCAACCCTGAAACTTTGATGATGTAAAATGTTAAATCCCTCTTTACCTTGGAATGGGCTATGGAGAGTGTATCTACCCAGACTCTCCAGCCTCCCCATTCATATTTTATTGCATGATACAAAAGAATCCGGAATATATTGTAGACCATCTCAGTGATCTTCTGCTCCTCAGAATTTTTAGGATTAATATAGCCAAGAGAAAACATCCAATCTTGCCACACTGAACACTGTAATAAGCATCTAAGGATCAAAAAAGATTTTATTAAAAATACTGAAATTAGAATTTACTATTGTTGAAATTTGAATGCACTAATGAAAATATCATCTGATTTAAGTAAAGGTACAAAAACTATTCTATACATTCTATAACTTTCTTCCATTTCTCTCCTGAAAAAAGTCTTAATTATTATTCAGAACCACTTTCCAGTTAACTTAGTCTAATTCAGTTTTTTCTACATTCTTATCACCTGCAGCATTCACACTGCACTTAATGCATAAAAAATTAATCAATATTTTACGGTCGTCTTCCTCATTGGATTGTACTACAACTATGAACTAAGATTATCACGCACAGCACAGTGCTTCATGCACAACAGACAGTATTTGTTAAATTAAAAGCTCAAGACATAACCACAGATAAGACTTCATAGCCTCAGACTGTACTCCATGTCCTTGCTCACCACTCTTAAAATATATGACAACTGGTCATAAGACAACTTGTAAAACAGATATAGATAAATCCAACACAATTATAATCAAAGGTACAGTTGGTAATAAAGAGGTATCACAAGTAATAAATTTCCAGTACAAATTTATAAATGTGTATATTCATATATGTAATTAAAATACACCTAACTAAATAAAAGCATATAAAAGTATACTGAAAACAGATTAAAGAAACCTACAATATATTCTCTAATGATTTAATATTTTTCAATATGAGAAATATTTAAAATTTTCTTACTTAAAAGGCTGAAAATTACAAGAACAGAAAAAGTATAGAATAACAGCTCTACTGTAGTATTCAAATTTTGTACCTTCTATTTTCACGGCTATTACTGAAAAGTTTTATCATATCAGATAAAAATAAACGACGAACTTCCATCAGTTCTGCACTTGGTGTAGAGTTTTTTAACAAAGTTGCCACCACCTTCAGAATCACTGAAAATGAACAAAAACAAACTTGATTTAAGGGTTTTTAACTATATTGTTATCTCCAACTAAGAAATACATTAACTACTTTTCAATTAGACACTTAGCACCATGATGTTATAAATGTCGTGAACTTGATAAATATCATACTTATTTAACTATTGGGAAAATTTTTCTTAGTTTCACAAGTTGCTTTGTGACTACTAAATAACAATAAACAACGGGTATTTGCTCACTTGGATTCTGAATTTTCACCGTAGAATCTGGCTCCGGATGAGGTTTATGTACAACTTGAGTACACACTTGCTCAGTCAAGATCTGAAAGACAAAGATTTTGAATTTCATTTACAAGACAATTTGATTTACATAATTATAAAGTACAGATACACAAACTGCCCAAAAAACTCTCCATTCTGTTCAAATCAAAAGAAACAATTCTACAGAGTTTTTCTAATGAATTCCACACTTAAGCTCTTTAAGTATATATTCCTCAAATTTAAAAATTAGAAATGTTGTATAAAAGAACAAGTAACCACAAATCCATTGTTCAAAATACTGTTTAATACACTTCTGTCGTGAACTGTAGACATTTGATTCCTTGTGTTACTACAGACAGCTAAGTTAGGTAGAAGCATTACAGGCAGTCAGACAGGGATAGGCCCTCAAGGAAGGCAGTGCAGAGGAGAACACATTACAACTGTGGCTGGAGGCACATCTGTGGGACACCAGGCCTCAAGATAAAGATGGAATGAGCAGGCCTACAACTTCCCCAGGGATCAGGTAATTGTTATCATCTGGTCCAATAAAGCCCCGGTAGTCACCAGTCACCCCGGTAGGTGACCAAGAGCCCCCTGACCCAAACTTTCCTAACAAAGGTTGTAGTTCTTTCCAGGTACACTGACTCCATGTCCTGCTTCCACACTGGATTAAAATCACCTCAGCGCCTGTGCCTCTCATGTCACTGGGAGAACCAGTTTGACCTACCTGTACCACCCCGTGATTTTGCTCTATTAACCTCCCTTGAGAACTGGGCTCACTGGCCACCCACTTTTGGGACCCCCGTCTCCCCGGAGCTTTCATTCAGTGAGGTTTCCCTACTCCTACCCTCTGGTGCTCCTTAGGAATAGTTCTTCAATTTGGGGATACAAACTCAGCACATCTGACATCTAGCAGGTTGGGAGTTATATTATTTCCTCCTACAACATCATCATCATTGAAGAAAATTGTAAACAATACTGCCTGAGCCAGGTCCCCACTTAAAAATGGAGTATGAGAAGGGAAAATTCTTCCTTAAAATTCGGCTCATTGTCATTTACTTCTTGCAAGTAACAAAAAAAATTACACAAGTTGGCCAAAAAAAGGTGGAATTCTAAAATGCTTACTAAGTTTTCACTAATGTGGAGACTAATTTAAAGTGCAAGATTTTGCATATCACCTTATGTGCCACATTCCAGTGTTTAGTACAGTGTTCAACAAACATTGTTGAAGACTGAATAATCAAATTTATAGACTATTCAATGTTTTCCAGGCCTTAACCTACATTTATCTTCACTCTTAAACATAGATATGAGTAAACCCAATGTGGATGTATTTATTAAAGATATTATTCAATATCAGTGATTCATTTCCATTTCAGTTTTAACATGCTGGGCTCTAAACAACCCTTTAGGAACAGTTCAGTCTAAGTGACGGAGAACACCTGGGGCAAACTGCAGACATCTGCTTAGGAACTGGTTGTACCTATCTGTATTCTACAAGCTCAGAATTATGATGCTAAATCAAGGCACCAGCATAATCTCTTCCAATTAGCAAAGGACCATCACACCCAGAACTGGTATGTTTCTTACCTTTCTGCTCAGATTAAAACACTATGAAATTTTCTTAGTTGTATTAGGAATGCAGTTATAAAGGTGATGAAAAATAATAACTATCTCACCATTAATTATTTTAATGATAAATAACAAGGATAATCACTCCTGTGCTTCCATACTTTTGTTGAAAACAACATATTTTGTTGTTAAAACTAGTGTCAGAATTTTTCTGAATGGAGCATTCCAAACCTGCACTTCTAATCCACCATAGCTGACATGTGGAATAAAATTTTTTTGAATCTATATGCCAAAGAATGATGAACTGAAGGTCTTGGTGTTTACCTGCAGTCCAATGGACAGGAACCCAGAAAATTCTCAGCACAATTAAGATTAAAAATAACTGTGCACAAGCTGCAAAAAACACAGGACATACTCCCCTATGATAGAGAACAGTCCAAACTCTCTCCACCCTGTTTTGTTATACAACACAGGCAATAATTGCTGGTCTATCTAATAAACCTGCTAGGAACATTAAATAACGTTCTCTATATGAAAGGATCTAAAAACTAAAACATATTCAAATATAAAATTATTTTCAATTATAAAAATGCATTTAGAACTCAATTTAGCACTCAGGTACTAAGAACAAATTATACATTTACCCTCCACCAAAAGTTTAGTGTTAGCTGCTGAATGGAACTCCATTTCTAGCCTCAATTTACTTAATTAATGTTCTGGAGACAGATGTAAATTCATGACTCTGTTAAACAGTAAAACAAGGGACACTGTCATTAAGGATCTATATGATTTTAAAAAGTGGAGAGGGGAGTAGTATGGTATAGGAGAGTTGGGTACACACATACTTTAGTGAAAGAATGGAAGACTGAAGATGGACCTGGGAAGTGTTGCTGGACTTGGTAAGACACGACAGGAAGTTAAACCCGGCCCCCCACTAAAACAAAAAATATTCTGGAGAGTTTAGGGCCAGGGACTGACATGAAATCCACTGTGCATTTAATGCTTCCAGCCCACATCTGAGAGTATAACAGCCGCATGAGATTAGGGGCAATTACACTAGACAGGATAGAGAATTCTAAGCATAAAGCTAATATAATTACAGTATTTAGATATAGACCTGAACCCAGCATTATATATTTAAATTTTATTTCATAAATAGAATTATTCTGTATCATTGTTAGAAAATGAATGAAAAAGATATGAGTTTCTTAAATAAGGGAGTACTACTTGCCATAAAGAAGGATAAACTTTAGACATTTATAGCTAAATACACAGACCTTGATATCATACTCATAATTAAAATAAATTGGATAAACATATATAAATACCACACTATTATGGTTGATACACTGTGTCAACTTGGGGAGTCTAGAGGTTTGGCTGAGTGATTCAGCAGGAAGCCAGGGTGCTTACTTTGGTACATCCTGAGCCTGTGGAAGAGGAGGGCATGGAGATTATGTGAGAGCTAACAAGCCCACTGGGTGAGGGTAGCCTGTTTACAATGTAAGGGAGGGAAAGAGGTTGCTTGCTGCCATTCCTCCCTTTTGCTGGTTGTTTTTGCTGTGTTCTGCTGCCATGAACAGTTTGCCCCCTGCCATGTGCCACTCTGCCTCTAAGCCAGCCAAGTATAGACTGAAACCTCCACAAACTGTAAGCTAAATAAACCTTTCTTTCCTTCATTTTGGGCATTGGGTATTTTGTATCAGCAATGAGAGAAAAGTAACAAAGACCCACACTGTCTCTCTAGTCTGAGAAACTTCAAGTATAAATAAGAACCAAAATATACAATACATATTGTGAGGGGCCAGGCACAAGCACCTGCCTGGCAAGTGCAAGGTCCTGAGTTCAATTCCTAGTACTAAATAAATAAATAAATAAATAAATAAATATTGTGAAATAGGAAGAAATTGTTCAAAAGGAAAAGGGAACAAGGGGGGTAAAGGAAGGAAAGGAAAAGAAAAATATGACAAAAGGATAAAACAGAAACAAAGCTTTGTAAATGAGGAGGGGAAGAAAGGTTGAAGGGGTGGGAAAGGAATGGGAAAAAAAGGAATCAAGACATATCATGTGGGCCGGAGATGTAGCTCTGTGGCATGGCACCTGCCTGGCAAGCTCAAGGTCATGAGTTCGATTCCCAATGCCAAAAAAAAAGTAGAAAAAAAAAGATGGTACAAATTCCTAATGATGAATGTGATCACTATTTATATATAAATTAATGTACCAACTAAATAATAAAGAAAAAGACTTTTGGCACTAGCAGTGATTTACAACATTACCTGACATACATTGCTGAAGTTTGAGTATAGTATTTATTATATACATACTGTTGTGGTCTAGATCTACATGGCCCCCCAACCTCATGTGCTCATAGTGGGTATCTGGACCAAGACTATGTGCACTTGCTGTCAGGAAGTGAGATGTGGCGGGAAAAGACACGTCACTAGGGGCATAGCTGACTGATGGTAATTATAAGGCGAATTAAACCTATACTACAACTCCTGAGGCTGCTTTCTCCAGTTAATAGGCATAATGGTATAATCTTCAGGCTTTGGTGATCCAGGAATAGTCGTCCATTGTCCTATCATTCTTATGACAAAAATTAGTTTGTTAGTATGAAACCAAAACATAAACATAAAGTAATCTGCATAAGATTGTTATAGGCAGCTGAGTTAGATAAAAATATTATAGGCAGTCAGGCAGGGCCAGGCCCTGGAAGGAGTCAACAGACCTGGAGGAGCCAGCAGACCTGTGGGCCAGACTTTAAGACAAAGGGTGCTATACAAATGCACCCACTCACTTCCCTAGGTGTAAACATCAGGGATTGATATTCTAAAAAAGTAACAACCACCTTCTAAAAAGCCAGGAAGAGTCGCCAGCCCGACCCCCACAGGAAAAGCCCAATGCACCCACTTACCTCCCTAGGTGGAAAAGTCAGGGATTAATATTCTATTTTTTTTTTTTTTGTGGCGGTACTGGGGATTGAACTCAGGACCCTGCGCTTGCTAGGCAGGCGCTTATTCCACTGAGCTATATCCCCAGCGCCAGGGATTAATATTCTAAATAAGTAACAACCATCTTCTAAAAAGCCAGGAAGAGTCACTAGCCCAACCCCCACAGAAAAATCCCGATCTATATTCATGCCCGCTTGCTATGTGACTCACTTCCCCATTTGATCCCAGTCCACTCAGTCTTACCTGGGCAATTATAGCTATAATCTTATTGGCTGACCATAGTTTTGTCCATCTCCCCTACCTTGGACCCACCTCACCTCATGGTTTTTCTCTACAAAAGTCCCTGGAAAAAACAGTCAGGGGGAACCCACTCGGGCTCCCCTTCTGTCCTTCTCTCGGACAGAAGCTTTCTTTCTCTCAATAAATATATTCTGCTCTTAACCTTCATTGTTCCTAAAATTCATTCTTCGGTTTTAGAGAACACAAACTCGTCTGATATCATTCAGGTTGGGAGATTTATTTTCCTGTATCGAGATGATATAATATTCAGAACCCTAACGTGATATTGTAGCAACGTTTTGATTCAGAAAGTAGATACTAACATTTCTGCCTCATGCACCGATATTATGGAAATTACCTACTTTATGAATATTTGTTAGTCGTATGATAGACCAAAGTACCTATCCCGTAAGTTTCAGTTTGTCTGTTTCAAGAGGCAATCAAAATAAAGTATCAGAGGGGTTTGTAATATCTGTGATACCACTAAGGGGACTGTCATAACAAGTGTCCGGTAAAAGGTAGTTACTATCATTGGAGAAATATAGTATCAGAATCAAGAAAGGAAAAAGCTTCACCATACTATATAAAAAGGGTAGGCTATCGTATTAGTGTTTATTAAGTTCAGTATCCTATATACGGTATTAGAGCAACACTAAAGAAAAAGTTACGTTAAAAAAGAGGGTAGTATCTACACATTAAATGATTTAAAGAATGTCTGCCACAAAGCGGGCATATTAGACTTAGAAACAAACAAACAAAAACTCAAAGGACCTGAAAGATTTCTTCATTTATATACACAGCAGCCATTCCTGCATTTACTCATGACATTATCAAAGAAAAAGATTAAATAAAATACAGTAGTGAAAAAGTAATGCTTCAGACCAAGAGTAGGAAATGCAAGGCTTGCAGGCTAAATTTGTCCTACCATCTGTTCTTGTGACAGTTTTATGGGACCAGTCCATTTGGTTCATACTGTCTATGGCTGCTTCTTAGCTAAAACTGTAGAGCTTAATAGAGTTGTGCCAGATACATTTAGCCTACAAAATCTTAATTCTGTACTATCTGTACTTTTATGGGAAAAATTTGTTTTCTCTAGCAATGGATACATATACAGCAGTAAAAAATTTTCAATATGTTATTAGACAGAAAAAGAAACAGAGTTATGCATAAGATGATACTTTGTAAGGAGAGTGTATGTATGCATACAGAGATATAGATCAACTAAGAATCTGTACACTTTTAAATACTGGAGATGCTACAGGGGAATTTTATGTTGGTGTTTTTGTATATTTTCCAAGTTTTAATAAAAAACAACACAATAGGGTTACATTTCTCTGTGTTGCAGGAATGTAAGGGTCGGTAAATTCTTTAAAGAAAAAATCAGGTATTTCAGGATTTGTGGATCATGTGGTTTCTATTTTAATGACTTACTTCTGTCATTAATGTAAAGGAACCCACAGACTATACTTAACTGAACAAGCATAGCTAGGTTCCACCATAACTTTATTTATGGACATTGAAATCTGAAAATGTAAAGACTTTCCCAGTTTGAGGGTTGTGCAAAACTAGAACTGAGCTAGATATGGTCCCTGGCTTGGATGAAAAACATGTAGTACTAGAGAAGCCTGAATTTGTTATATATTAATTTAAAACTGTTCAGAATCTCAGTCTTTGCCATCCATGATATCACCCATTTGAATTTTTATTTATGTTAATAAATCTATAATGATGAAATAGTCTTTTTTATTTTTGAAACACCGCTTTTGTGCATTAGGACTATTATTAGATATATCTAGTCTAGTAATGACAATATTTTTTAGCATGACCATCATCTCCTTGAATAACAGACAATGTTTTGCCATATAAATGTATTAATAAAATAATTTGTAGGTCACTAGTTTCTGAAAGTGAGATTAGAAATCAATTTTTCCTAGCTAGTTATGGCGGCACACACCTGTAATCCCAGCACTCTGGAGGCCAAGGCAAGAGGATCAAAAGTTCAAGTGCAGCCTTGATAACTTACTGACTTAGCAAGACCCAATCTCAAAAGAGAAAAAAGCAAAAAAGATTAACAAGGGCTAAGGATGTAGCTCAGTGCAAACACCCCAGGTCCAATCTTCAGGATTGCAGGAAAATCAATTTTTCCAGTTTTAACATAATTGGTATACTGTGGTATTAAAAAAAGTTAGGTTCAGCATACATGTGGTGCATGGGCCCCTGTGGAGTTACCACATCCCTGTGACCCTCAGCACGCAGAGCTGCAGTACGAAGTGAGAACACGACAAGCACTGCTGCAGATACTCTGCTCTGCACTCGGAATCCAGAGGCAGACAGACAATATCTAAACAAATAACCGTGGCTCTGCCCCAACAAACCACTCATGGAGACTGATGCTTGCATCTCATATGAGTTTTACCTGCCATGTATTACTTTTCTTTTGATTATTTTCAGCCACTTAAAAACACAAAGATCACCCTTCGCAAGCAGCCACTTAAAAAGAAGTGTTAATGATTTACCAACACTTGCGCCAGGGAAATGAAGTGGGATCGCTGAAGATCAATTACAGGACAGCAGAATTCAGGTTATGACCTGGAAACAGTCCTCATATTTTACTGACACTTACAGATACAAATGTTACTTTGTGACATAGTATATGCATTTCATAGAATATACTGAACCAAAAACTGTATGAACTTTTGTTAGAAGTGATAAGGGATTTCTAAATGAAATGAGAGCTAAAGATGCTCCCATGCAGCATTTTTACAAATAGTTCTTCCTTACACTTTATCTCAGTACCAACTGTATCTTAGCAGTTGCTGCACATTAGAAAGGGGGATGGAGCAAGGAAAGGGGGTGATGTGGAAGTAGAACTAATACATATAATACATCATATGTGCAGTTCATGTGAGAATCAGCCAAAAACTCGCGGGCCTACATAAAAACACTGGCAGATATTTATACATGGATATGTTTTTATAAAATATCTATAAGTTATGTGTTTATCTTTGTTAGTTAATGATTCTGGATTTAATTGGCTTTTTTTGAACTAAACTGACCAAACTCTCAACCACACATATTAAACTTTTCATTGTATACACTTTAAATTTTCATCATACATTTTTGAAATTTTACCTCATAAAGTGTGTTGTATGTGGTGACAGTCACAGTGTTTGTATGCAACATCAGCCTTTCTCCAAGAAGAGTAAAAAGACTGTGGGTGTGCATGATTTCAACTTTTCTCCTGGAGAGAAAGGGGAAAAAGAAACCATGAATGCATTGGATTTTCTGAACAAATGACACAATTTAGAAGCAGATATAACATCATACAAGTAATTATTTATATCAACTTCCACCCACAGAAAGGAACAAGTTGATATCACAGCTGCCTCCAAAAGTCCCAAGACCACAATTTAAACATTCTTCAAAAACCCAACTGAAGTAAAATATGAAAAATATAAATTATACAACCTATATAAACATTAGCTATTATTATTTTCAATCTTCTCTTTAAATTTTTATTAATACATGTTTGCAGTACAAAATGACTGCATTCATTGTAGGGAGTTGGAACATGTATATAACATATCTATTTGAAAATTATTTTAGTTTAAAAGTGTTAACCCTAACTTATAGGCCACATAATACAAATCTACTAAATAGTTTATTACAAACCTTAACATCAAAAATCAAAAGTGAATACTATAGGTTGAGAGTACAGGCAGAAAGCAAAATAATTATTTCATCATCACTTATATTTGTGGTCAGCCAAGGGGATTTAAAAATATCTTTCTATTTACTATTGGTTGATTTACCTGTTTCCCTCATACATCCATAAATACAAAAGAAAGCTCTACTAAAGTTGTCCTGGGACATAGCTCCAGCTTAGAGAATGACAACATGCTTCTCATTTGTGTCACTTCCTTAGAATTTAAAATCTGGGTCTTCTTCCAAACCCCAGTATTTTGTGTCTTTTTAAAATTTCCTATAGATTGTGGAGGACCACCTATGTGACTCTCCTTGAAAGAGGAGCAATCACCTCCACTTTGGCTGTGCCTGGCCCTATTTGCCTGTATGGATACTTACAGAGTGGCCAGGACCCTTTCCTTATCCCTTCCATTGGCTTTAAGCGACTCGTATCAGTCTAGCCTACTGGTGGTAGTCTTTGAAGACGGCAGGTATGTTTCTGTGACCCGCCATTGGTCCCACGAGCGAGTCAGGATGAGGCGGGATGTGTGAGTCAATGCTCCATGCTGTTGGCTGGGATTGAGCCCCTAGAAAGAGGCTGTGACTTCCTGGGGCTTCAAAGGTTACACCTCAGAGCTGAAGCACTGGACCGAAGAACATTAGACAGTATCTCAACTGTGTCATGCAGATTACTCTTTGTGTATATCCTCCTCTCTGCACTGGCAGAGGTGATTTCAGGCCTCCTACCTAGCTCAGCTCATGGCACTCACCTACTTCCCATGGTTCTCACAGCCACTCATCCTCAAGCCACTCCCTTCTTCATGAATGACTAAAACGTGGGTTCAGCCTTGGGTCACGGCCTTTGTTCTAGATGGCCATCACAGTGGCTGGACTTAGGACCTCTTCACTCCGCATAACTACAAACATGCCTTAGTGTCTTCACTCTTGCCACTGGGTTGCACTAGAAATGGTACATTGGAATTAACTTGCTCGAATCCCAAAAACATTTCATGGGATTACATTACAAACTTCCTGGGCCGCAATGAGGACTGGGAAGGGCTCTCTGTAACTGATCCTTATTTTATTTTCACAAATGTGATAGACACTGACTATACAATCACTAAACCCTTGCTCTTTGTTCCTGGGTCCATAGCTGTACTACATTTGCATACTCTTTTATAAGCATATATGGTTATTTAAGCGAGCTCTAGCCAATGTGCATAGATGTATAGACCATGCATAGACCATGTATAGTGCCTTATAAAGTGCACTCACACATTATCTCCTATGCTCTTCCCCCAATATACCAACACAGGAGCCTTATGATGAAGATAATATAACCACTGAACAGAAGAAACACCCTGGGGTCTCTAAATCACTGCCTAGACAATCATCTTTGGGGAGAACCCATTTGGTTATCAAGTGAATAGGAAAGAAACTACTATTTTGATATGAGAATAAAAATTCTCTATTATAGCAGGTATTGTTACCCTAATACAGAAATCAAATTATGAATCATTTATATGGGTACCACTCATTTGGAATCCTCTTTTCTAACATCAGCCCCCAGAAAAGACACACAAGACAACTGTTCCCCTCTCTTACTCCTCCTCAGCCCCAGGAGGAAAAGAGCAAAATTACCTGAACTGAGGAAGCTAAGCCATTTGTCTTTCCACTATGTTTGCAAAACACTAAGACTGAAAACGGTCAAGTTGAAGTCATTTCTAATTTAAGCCACACCCAAAAAAAAAAGAGGCTTGAAGCTTTCATTTGCTTCTAATCAAGAAAGAACAAATACCCAAGCACTGCCCTCAATCTGTTCTCCACTATACAGAGCTAATCCGTGGCATGTCTAAATTAAGCTATCTGGAATTTAGAATAATCTCTCCTTTGTGTCATCCCAACTTTAGCTACCAAAGAAATGTATGTCCTCTTGATTACTCCACAGTAAATGCTTAAACAGATGCCTAATTCTAGGTTTGGGAGAAACTTAAAAGAATAATGTGCAAATACTGAGAAGAGTTGGGTCAGCCTTTTCTCGCAGTTTACATTTACAAAATGCTTACCAATAAATCTGGCTGCACAGCAGGCAAGAGAAAGCCAAAACTGCAGTTCCATCCCTCTCTGAGGCAGGAAGTGAGTCCTCTTCCTCCAGTATTGTACATGACATGGTTTTGTTTTCTACAGACCCTCTAATGAAAGATTTTAGGATTTTGCTTCCTAAACAAATCAATTTGTATATGTAACACAAACAAATCAATATAAACATAAACATGTATGTATTTCATAAACCTGCTCTGAGATACAGTTCCAGGAGGGAACATTTCTTTTGCTATCTCTTTTCCCCTTAAGTCTAAAGGCTTTATTTGGGCAGAAGGCACTGTTGAGGCTTATTGTGGCACCAGCGCCGCTGTGTCTCCTGAGAGCGCGTGTGAAAGACTCCTTCACCCCCATTCCCCTCGCTCAAGAAACAGTTTCTCTGTCCACCAGCAATCGCTGGATCCCTAAACTGATACGGAAAAACTTGGAACCTTCACTTCTATCATACAATGTCAGCCTCCGTTTTGCTGTTTTGGTGCCTTTCACAGAACTATTTCCACAAAAGAGAGTTAGAAGAGAGGAAATTAAGGATACCTAATATGCTGTCATCACAATGTAGTGAGAATAAGGGAGGAATTTAGGGATCCTGTTGACTTTGCAGGGATAAGAGTGAAGTAAGGATACAGAAAGAGTTATTCCACAATGGTCCGGTTCTTTCTTTAGCTGCCAATACTTTGAGTTAGCACTTCATGTCATGCAAACTGGATACCTGTTGATGTTTTCTTTGGAGGGGGAACGTCTCTCTTTTATAGTGCATGAGTAAGGAAAATTCTTTCATCTCTCCTTATCAGCATGATCTGACAGTCTATAATTCCACATGCCTACTTTCTCTAAAGATTTTTTGGAGCAAGGAAGAGCATGAGGTGATTAACAATGAGACTGCTCTCCTCTCTCACCGGTACAGAAATTAAATAATTTCTCACTTTAAATTGTTAATTAATATTTCAATAACATTTTATTAGTCTAAACATATGTACATTAGGGTATCTTTATTACACACGGTAATGGGTTTCCTTGTGGCATAACCATGAATGCATACAGCACACTTTCACATTACCTGTCCGCTTACTACCCTCCACTAAGCCCCCTTCTTCCCTCTCCCCAGCCTTCTTAGAATCTGTCTGAGCTTTTCATTGTACACTTCTTCAGAGCCTATTCATTGGTTTAAGAAGACTTGCAGACTTACTGCAATATACACGATTATACTGTAAAATTCTATTGACACTTTTACTCATTTGTAAGTATGAGTTAGGTTTAGAGAGGATTTGAAAACTTTAAAAGCTGAGATTTTTTTTAAAAATAGTACTATATATACAAACTGCTTTTCTGAAATTTTACCTTTACATAACTTTATATAAGATAGCTCCTTTTTACTGCAGTTTCAAAATGTTGGAATGGCATTCAAGACAGAATTTATAATTTAGAATTTCAATTTATTTTACCTATTATAATAACATATTGTTCTGTAGTAAGAAGCATTATTCAACAAGTGAACCCTATTATAACTTAATCTTCCATCTACTAGGACAATTACAAGATTGAAGTATTGTTCTCTCTCTCTTAGGCCTTTTACTTTGATGTTAATAAATGATATTGGGATTTAATTTTACATTACAGGAAAGCTATATTAAGACATAGCTATGCATTAAGGAAGCACAGGAAAAGTTTACTAAAATTAGAAAATGATTACCAGTAAAGCAAAATGACATACTTTTACACTCTTGTATTTTTATTTATTATTGACTTGGCATTAATCTCCAAACTTTTGGAAAACCCTAGCTTTGAAAAATACTTGCAAATTTGTTATTCACAAGAAGGAGAAGTAGACCTTTGCTAAATTGCCATAGAGTAACATTTTAACTATTCTATTTTGTTCTTTTTTTTTTTTTTTTTTTTTTTTTTGCAGTACTGGGGATCGAACTCAGGACCTTGCGCTTGCTAGGCAAGCGCTTATTCCACTGAGCTATATCCCCAGCCCCTCTATTTTGTTCTATAACTAGAAATCCTACCTCATTCCAAATCTCCTCTCCACTTTATCTTAATGAAGTACACAAACTTCATTCATTTCACTGGTCCATAAAAAAGTTACCCTTGTAATAACTGACCCACTGGACAGATTTAATTTGATAGCTTCTTGATGTTAACCTCCATTCTTTTTTTTATTTTAAAAAGAGTAAGTTAAAAAAGAACAATAGCAAAATACCAACAACACAGACAAAAAACAAAACAAAGCAAAAACAATAAAAATGATATGGGGTTTCAGAACAAAATGATAGGAATTAACAGTGGTTTTTATATTACATATTGTTATCTTCAACGAAGTGGCTCAGATTACCAGATGTAATTAATTTATTGGCAATTTATTTGTCTAATGTTGTAACATGAGTACCAAATTCTTTTATCTTTTAAACTTTATTCTTCAATCATGAAAGCATTTACTTCTAAGTTTTGTGTTATGATGCATAGATAACTTTTGATTTCTATTTTTCCAAGTCATTGAGAGGTATGTGACACTTTCTTAATTTCTGAGAGATTTTTGTTCAATTTTTTGGTTTATATTTTTAAAGGATTATCAGCAAATGGTGGCAGATAAAATCTTTTTTGTCTACTTTGTTCATTTTATGCCCAAGGATACAATATTTTTTGTTAGAAATTTTCTTTGGTCCCACAGTATATTCTCAAGAATATGACTGAACATTTTCCATTAGTCATCTTAATAAATATATCACTCGAATTTTGCTGTATCTTTATGTATTATCTATTCAATTGTCCATGTATTCAAATTTATCGTCTATACTATTTATTATTTTTTATCAAGTTCATACTGCATCTTTAATGGATTTCAGTATATAAATATATATATATATACACACACACACACACACACACATACATACATACATATATATGTATATATATACATACCTGCAATATCTGATGTTTTCAGATTTAGGACCATAACACATCATCTACTTAATTCTACAATTCAGAATTAATGTCTTTCTATAGCCTTGTTTGAATTTTTTACTTCAAACTCAACTAATTCTGTTTTTTGCTTTTATACATTATCTCAGCTTCATTTGTTCCAACAAATCTCTACTCGTTTGCACTCCCATTCCTCACTCATCTATTTTTTAATATGAAGTAATTTTATAGGATGAATCATATAATAGTCATGTAGCCACCAATTTAAGAAATATCACAATGAAGACTTCCAAGATCACTTTCCACAATCCCACTCTTCTCGTAATATTTATGAGTACTTGGTAACATATATTTTGGTTTATTTCCATACATGGCTTTCTTTAGATGGCATATAGTCTTCAAAAATTTTAATGTTATAGGTGTTTGGTATTTATTGCTACACATTAGGTTTGTCAAAGGTAAATTTAGGTCACTGCCGTTCACTTCTAAGTATATCCAATGTATGAAAATACCTCAAGTCATTTATCTAGTCTGTTAAAAGTTCCCTGAAGTTGTTTATGTTATTTCATTATTATCAACAATACTGCACTGGAAATTTGTTCGCATATGGGGGAGTTTCCATGTATGAAGAAGAGAATTACTTAGTCATAGGGCATGAATATTTTATTCCTTTAAAATTTGTCAAATAGCTTTCCAATGTGATCATGCCAAAGTAGAACTCCCCCAGTGATGAAAGTGTCCACTGATACACATCCTTGCCAACACTTGGTATCATCAAAATTTGAAAGGTAATGTCAGATTGTATTAAATAAAACTTGTTTGCACCTTCTTGATTAATACTAAAGTGTCATCCATTTGTTAAACACACACACATACACACACACACATACAATCACTTGAAATTGTTTTATCTGCTTAGCAAATTGCCTTCTCATTTTATGGTACCCTCTCTATCCTCATTTTTTTTTTTTTTGGCTGAAAGTTTGGGTTTATTGAAATGTTGCTTTACCAATTTCTACTACTTAATTTTTAAAGTAATTAATAAATTTACCTACTAAGACGTAAAAAGAAATAGAGAAATTTCATATTCAATTCATACCCCTTCTCCTCCCAGGCTTACAATATTGTTTAAAAAATCTTTTCTTAGCTTTTAACTTCATTGCCACATTCTTCTTCCCCTTTTACAAATACTTCATTCAACAAGGAAGTTTCAGGTTCATACAAAATAGAAGTAGAAATACAGACATTCCTCTTCACATATACTACCTGCTCTATAGCCAATAAGCCCCCACCAGGGTTTTCCATTTACTATAATTGACCATCAACCTTTTTAATGCAAATAAAAAACCTTTTTTCTTTTTCTTAAAAGATGACATATATTTTTTAGTGTATCACTGATTCATTCATCTGAGATAGCATCTTTTCATAATTATATTCCCACAAGCATTTGGTTCAATCCACTGAATTTCCTTTATTTTTTCTTCATGACTTAACAGTACAGGACTGGCTTCTTCTGTTATGTGTAGTCTTTAGTGCTCTGCAGCTTTACTTTATGTTGAAATTTTACACTCATTTGTCCTACTTACAATTCATTTACTCCACAAAGCTGAGAAATATTCTCATCAATTTCAGTAATTTTGCCTGAATAGTGGCTCTTTGCCATTCTTTCTTCTCCTTTTCTGTAATATTCATAAGACATGGTAAAATTCTTTCACTCTTTCTCCATATTCCTCTACTTGACGTGTCATCCTTGTGTCTTGGTGTTACGTTATAGGTTGTTTTTTCAGCTCTACCTTGCAGTTCTCCAGTGACTTCTGAAGTCTACCTTATCTTGCTTATCCTGTCAAACGAGTAGTTAATTCTTTACTACTTTTCCATTTCCATGAGTTAATTAGGATTTTTAAAGTAAAAATTTGGACAACACCTTCAGACCCTGTCTGTCTCTCAGGAGCTACTCCTAGTCCTATTCCTTTTCCCCAATAAATTTTTCTACTTTAATTTGCAATTTGTGTTAAACTTACCTTGCTTCTTAAGTCTTGTTCCTTTATTATACTCGACATCCATGTCTGGCATACGAGAACTTCCCTTACTTTTGTGTGCTCAGCTACACATTTAAAAGGGAACTTGACATATTTTTAACCAACATTTCTAAACTTTAGTAGTGCAAGTTTTTCAGAACATCTAGTTTTGTCCATATATTTACTCTTTCAAAAACTATTGTTAAATTGTGCATTAAATATACTGTTTTCTAAGCCTTTATCTTTTCTCTCACTTTACATTTTGGTCTCTATTTTAAGATCTTCCAGTCAACTAATGTGAGTGAAGTGGAGCAAAAATCATGAACTAAACAAACAGAACGTCACCTTCAGTGCTCTACTTGAACTTTCAATGTTCTCTGTTAAAAAGAAAAGTGTTCCATCATAGCCCACTTCAGTGACCCTGCTTATCTCCTGTCTATGATGACAAGGCCCCTTTAGGTGAGCTGTTATTTTTCAGAATTGAGAGTCACGGTCAGAGCTCATAATTATGAATTTTATTTTTTCCAAGTTTTTTTAAAATTTTAAAGACAATAATAAAAAACAATAAAAATGATACATAATTTGAAAACAAGATGACAAGAAATTGACAATGGTTATTACATTGCATATTGTTATCTTCAAAGTAGTTGCTCAGATTACCAGATATGAGTATATAAGATTGAGCAAACAATATAAACATTAACTGTTCCTTTCAATGAACTAATAGAAATTAGTAGTATAATTATCTTGCTATCTTATGTATGTATATGTGTGTGTATATATATACAATATGTGGTATATATATGTTTGCTCTGTATGTTTGCTTAATATGTTTGCTATCGAAACATATATTTCTTTTGCTTTCACAATGTCTGTTGTACCTTTTGGATCTTATTTATGCTTTCACTTTCTTACACTAAGGAGATAATACAGTATGTCACCCCATTGATCGCCAGGTTGATTTGGCGGGCCTGGCTGGCTAGGTGGGTGTCCCCGTCCTCCCTGAAGGCTCCACGTGTGTCCCTCCCAAAGCTGCATGCTCTGTCAAAGAGTACAACCACCAACAGAGGAGACCTTTCCTTGGTCAAGAGTAGCTGCATTCCGCTGCTAGACCCTCCAAACAAGCCCTCAAGGTCCATTTGTGAATTTTAAATAATGGAATACCTGCCCTCTGAGGGAAACTAACTACTCTCTTAACTCAATTAAATGTAGTATAAAATTTGGAAAGTCCTGTTCAAGGGGCTATCTCATATTAAAGTAGAAAAGACTTAATGATTTCAGAGTATGGAATAAGTTTTATATTATCTGACATAAACATCTCCATTTTAATGAAATGCCCAGCCTATCTCTACTTCAGTAGTATAATTTTTATCTAGATATCCCCCTAAAGCCTCATGCGGTGACAGGTGGGAGTTTGGAAGGTGGTTTGATCAGGGTGTGCAAATGTGGAATAAGGGTAAGATGCTGGGATCAAAGGTGCCCACACCGCACTTGAATATGGGTGGTGTCAATGAAAAGAAATGTAGCCTGGGTGGGGCAGAAGAGAGAGGCAGGCTTGCTGCTCCTGCTTCTGCTCTTTCACTGCTTGCTGCTTTGCTGTCTCCTACCTGTTCGCCATGGGCTGTTTCTCCTCTTCCATGCCCCTCGGACATGTCACTCTGCCTCGGAACAAGCTGACTATGGACTGAAATCTCTACTAATTGTAAGTGATAATAAACTTCTGCTGTTTTAACTTTGGCTGTCAAGTATTTTGCCCCAGCAACAAGGTAAGTAACTCAGCTACCAAAGTGTATGATTTCACAGTTTGAATTCCAGATACCGTAGTACCTCAGTTCATGAACTTAATTTGTTCTACAATTTTGGGAAAGAGGGCCATATTTGTGTATGTGTAGGAGCAACGGTCCTAGCCATGTTTGTCACCAGAGGCAGAGATTGCAAACAAAACCAAATTTTACCAAATACTTCTGTTTGCAAACCAAATTATCTGCAAACAAAAGCATTCATGGATTAAGGATTTCTGTACAAGCTGACAAATAAAATATGAGAAAGATGGTCTAAGTTTGATGATGAAAGGAATAAAACAGTAAATCTGCTGATATTTGCACTGGTTTTAATAGGGAAATATACTTCTAAACAATAGAGGATTATTTATCATTTTATAGTTACAAAGACATATATTTCAAGAAAGTTGTAAAGTTCTCAAATACTAGAGATTTGTGTAGATAAAACTATAGATAATATATGTCGTATAAGTCTTTAAAATATGTCAAGAATAACAAACATAATATCTAAGATTGGATACAACTGTCTTAAAAATAAATGTAACAAAATTTATAAATCACCTATTTTCAGATAGAAAAAAGTCAACGTTGAAACCAATAGGATCTACTTCTAAATACAAGAAACACACCAAAGAAAAGTAATTTAGAAAGACTGAGAATAAAAGGATAAGAAAAGTCATATAAATGCAAACAAAATAACTAGGAATTATGATCCTAGTATTGGATCAACTACAGTATAGCTCAAAAAGCAAGACATAAAGTAATGAAGAGTACTTAGTAGTATTGTTGAAGTATGCGGCATGTTAGACATGACTGCTCAGAATTTTGCAGTTTTCATCAGTATCAGCAACAACTCTGTAAATGTAAGCACTAGAAAGTACCAGCAACACTGAGGTTGTGTGAGAAACCCCATCCACTAATACTAAAATATAACATGACTCCCCGCAGTTCATTTATATAGAAAATAAATTTATAAAGCAATACCCATGCATTAGACAACACAGTATAAACTGTAAACGTTAAATCCACAGTTGCTGCTTATAGCAAATGTATTTTTTAAGTATTGAAATTCTGTATTTAGGAGGAAGAAATGAGGTATTCTAAAATCTTCAAAGTATAAATACAATAAGCCTATTGTTAGAAAAGAATACAAACAATAAAATACTAACTCAGCATGAACATTTAACATCAGTTCTCAGACAGACCTTAGGACACATGGTATTCCCTCCGCCAAAAGCTTTTATAAACATCTGTTACGGTTTGTGTGTAGATGTTCCCACAAGGCCTCATGCAGTGAGGGGGCAGGCTTATAGAGTTTGTGACTGATTTCCGGCCCGAGGCTGGGACTGTGGGTGCGAGGGCTACTCCTGCCCTGGGGAGGGTGCCCTGCATACACTATACAGAAGGGAAAGAGGTTATTCTCTGCTCCTCCTACCTTTTCTTCTTGCTGTCTGTGGCCATGGAGCCAGCTCGGTCTGGACTAAAGCCCCACAAACTCCAAATTAAATAAACCTTTCCCTTTTTAATTTGAGTGTTGGGTATTTTG
The DNA here is from genome assembly GCA_004027595.1 of Dinomys branickii. NCBI lineage: Eukaryota > Metazoa > Chordata > Mammalia > Rodentia > Dinomyidae > Dinomys > Dinomys branickii. The sequence goes on along the minus strand of PVLD010012342.1, from coordinate 21,207 downwards.
TCTCAGCAATGAGAAAAAAGTAACCAAGACAAAATCATATCCATATTTATTTTCTTTATTTTGAAAAAATATTTTATTGTACTTTTAACATAAACAAAATTTCCATTTCAGAAAGAAAACAGAAATTGTATTACCTAGATTGTGACATTTTTCTCTATAATCTTGTATTAATAAAACATTACTTTATGAAACATTCTTACAATTTTTACCATATTTCTCCTGTTTGATTATTCCAAAAACTCTTACGTTACATTAGAGGCAAAGCCCATAAGAACAAGTTTCGGTATACATTTCTAAAATTCATAATGAAAAATATAAACTTACTTGTGACCTAAATGCTTCAGAAAGTATCCCAGAACCTTCAGAGCTTGAACCCAGATACTTTCACTTTTAGAAGCCAGTAATTTGTAGATCACCCTAAAAATATATAAATTATTTCATAAGCATTTACTAATATTATTCAAAACTACAAAATACTTTAAATTTTCAATAAAATATGAATATCTGATGATTTTTGCAATTCTTTTGAAAAAATAACAGGCTTAAATTCACAAAAATATTCCTATAGAAACTGTTTCACATTTACACATTTTCTTTATAATCATCATAACCAGGGTTTGTTTTCAGATTGTTTTGGTTTGAGCCTTATGTTCCAAAACATGTTTCTAGTCTATTATCTTGCTGCACTGTTACTGCTTCAGGTTACTATCTTAAATACTAACAATCAACACTACTATTAATCAAACAAAATGGCAATTTCCACATATCATTTCCCCATTCAAAATTCTACAAAGTTTATAATCAACAGAAAAAAAACAAATAACTTAATAGCATAATATGGGTCTCATAAATCTAGCTTCTATCTCTTTGGGTCTAATATCATATAACTCTTGCATTACCTTTTGCTAGAAAATACCACATTCTTTATTGCCCTGTTTCAAAAAAATCAGTTTCTCATATTATTTGAAATGTCTTTATTATAACAATAACTACTTAATCACTTTTCATGATTCCTGAGACCACTTTCTATGTCCCATATCAGTTGAGTATTAGAGGATTAATAGCTTTTTCCATTTATTTCCTTTTATGTGTAAGGTTTTTCAAGCATTTATTCTAGGATGAAAAATTGTGCTCCATTAAATTTTACTAATAGCACCATAATCATACCTAATTCCATTCCTTTGATCAAAAGCTGGTATCATTGAGGCTGGGTGTTCTGACATTAAAGCCACTAGTAATTGTAATACATCATGAATGTTTTCATCCTGCATAATAAGGATCACCAATATTTAATTAATAAAAATTTTATTCTAAAGTCTTGAATAAAATCATTAAAATAGACCCATTACATGTCCTACCTCATGCATTGTAAGTAGGTAATTTAATATACTCTGAAGTTCATCTTCCTTCACCCCTCGATCCTAGTTTTTGAAAAACATTTTATTATTTAATTTAAACCTAAAATTCAAACTTTAAATACATCAAAATGATCACTGAAAATAAAGACTTTAAAAGCAGAGATTTTTAAAGTAAAATTCCCCAAATCTTCATAATAATTTATTTCACTTCCATAAATATCTAGAAAGTTACATCTGATTTTAAGTTCCTAAAACTTGATTGAGCTATCAAAAGCTAGCTTATTTTGATCATCAATTATATTATTACTACTATTTGGTAATTACTGGGTTTTCTTCAAAGAATACAAATGTAAGCGTTTACTGCACTGTTATGTTTAGAAATAAAATGTCCTCCAATGGTCTCCTGAAAAGCTAGGGCTTTTCAGGAGTGCTTTTCAGGAGTGACCAGACCACGACAGTACTGTAGTTCCGCAGGCATGAGGAGCCGGACCCAGCTGGCGTGGGCAGGTCCCTGGAGGCATGACCCAGAAGGGCATCTTCTTACCATAATTTCTCCTCTCCCGCTCTTTGCTTCTTTGACGCCATGGGTGGAGGCGTTTCCTCTACCACGCCCTTCTGTCGTGCTGTTTTTGTACTAGTCAGCCAAGCATGGACTAAAATCTCAAAAACCATAAGCTTCCCCTCCTTTAAATTGCAGGTGTCAGTTATTTTGATTCAACAGTAGGAAAGTGATTAATACGGAAATGTGTTACCCCAGAAGTGGGGTCATTGCTGTGACTACACCCCATAATATGGATAGGAAGCCTCTGGAATTCTTTAGCAGGGGGAATTTGCAAGATTGGGAGATACTGGAGAAAGAAACCTTAGACTACTGTAAGAACTTGATGGGCATTCTGTCAGGAGCTCAGAAGACCAGAAGCTGACAGGAATGTGGACAATAAGCATCAGGCTCCAGAGATTTCAGATGGAAAACACTCTAGTGGACATTGGACTTAGGCTATTCATGTTACATTTTGTAAAAGAATTTGCCTACACTCTACCCATGTCTTCAGACTTCACATGAAGGTGACTTTAAAGGCAGCAGATGAATCTGGCAGAGGAAATACCAAGGTAGCCAACAGCATATTACTGTTGGCTGCTTTTAGCCAACTTTATAATGACAATCATGAGCAAAGAGCAGAGCCCCAAAAATCTTCAAATCTTCCAGTTTGGCAAGAAAGTGGTGCAAGTAAAGTCGGACCAAGGAGAGTGTCCTTGTGAAATGTTTAACATTACTGAAAAGAAGTCACATACAGTGGTACCTTGGTTCATGAATGCTTTATTTACAAACAATTTGGTTCACAATGAGGTGGAATTTTTGTTTTGTTTGCAAATTCTGCATTTGATGATGAACAGGACTGCAGTTCTCTTTCCTACACAGATGCAAATGTGGCCATCTTCCCCAAAATTGTACAACAAATTGAGTTCATATACTCTGACCAGAACCATGGAAAAAATGGCTTGAGGGCATCTCACAAACCAGCCAGATCCAAACTGTCAGAGGCTCTGTAAGAGTAAATTCTTTGAAACTATTCTCTAAAAGGAGAGCCCAAAGGTATCTTGCTCAGTCAGGACTGCCTAGGGAAGTGTATTCCAAAATTTAGCCAGCTAGGCACTTGGAAGCCATTGCACTATGGTCCACAGCGGTCCAGATACTGCTACCACTGACAAGATGGAGCTTGTTTCATAGGCATACTAAGTGCAAGAGTTGTAACATCATGGAGGCCTTCTCATCATGGAGATTTCAAAGGAAGGCCCGTGAGGTCAGCCAATGTGCCTTTGAGAAGGCATTGAGTAGTTGGGCAAATAAAGTTAAATGGAGACTAAAAATTATACATTTCAGGAACCTGGAATTTCTGCTGACTAAAACCAGAAGGAGCGGTTGGACCCAGACAAACAAGAGTGGCTATCCACCTAAGCTGGCAGCAACCTGCGTGGCTACAGGCTTGTTCCTGCTAAGGTCTTTCAGAGCTCACATTTCACCACCACGCGTCCTGGGTGCTCAGCATGGAGCTACAGAATTTAATGTTTTCCCTGCTGGATTTCAGTCTTTTGTCTGATTCTTTTCTATGCCTCTATTTCTGGCTTTTAAAATGGTACTGTTTACCCTGTACAATGGAAACATTTAACTTTCTTTCTGACTTTTTATAGGGGCTCCTAGCTAAGAGCTTGCCTTGAGTCTCAGAAAAGATGCCAAAATTTTATAACTAGACTTTTGAGCAATGCTAGAACTGTTAAGATTTTGATGACTCTTGGAAATGGACCACATGCATTTTGCATAATACATATATATTAGCCACTTGGGAATCTGGGGCTAAATGTTATGACTTACATCTGCTGTGCTCAGGATGGAGCTTACAAAGGTATGTGCACTGTGAAGGTGCTATCTGCATCAGTAAATTAACTCATTGATGAATTCACAGATGAATGTACTGTTAGGACTTAGGTCCACTTAGAGAGGTTGGTCACCGGGGCCGGACCCTCCCAGGGTGTGTTCCTGACTCTCCCCTGCTCCCTCTCTCCACTTCCTCACTGCCTGTGTCAAGCAGCTTTCCTCCACCTGGCTCTTCTGCCAGGTCATTTCTGCCTTGGGATCAGCCAAGCGTGGGCTGGACTTTCTGAAACAATGAGCCAAGCAGACTTTCCCATTTAAATTGCACTTACCAAGTACTTAGTCTCAGCAACAGGAAAGCGACTAACACATTCATCAACTTTTTGTATTACCTTACAATTTTACTTTTATTTTCCTTTTTTTATATAGCTATGCAACATTTCTACATACTATACAAGATTTCTTAAACCGGACCATAGAACATTTTCTAGAATAAAATATTTATGCTTCATTCTTATGTCCCTTCTCATTTTCTGCCACCTCCATTAATATGAACAATACCAAAGAGCATTTAACTAAAAGTTCAACAAATGTTAGTGCTATACTTTATAAACTTTTGAAAGCAATTCATGAAAGGTTGTTACCATTAAGTTAACAATAATACAAAAATATGCCAGAAGTTCCTTTTGACCTAATATATCATAATTCTAAAATATATAAAATTACTTTACCTTTAGGATGAGTTGTTTCAGAAAAAGCAGCATAAATGCCCGAAGTGATATAATTTCTTTTTGTGATGGCCTTGGGCCTTCTAGGATAAAACAGGGAAAAAAAGGGAAATCCATGACATTAAATAAGTTTAATACCACTACTTTAACATACTGTTAAATTCTTTAATAATTATGTTTATTAAAATTATAGCATTATTCTTAATGCTATATCATTTCAGTAATATCAGAGTATCCAAAAATTAATATTCAGTTTTTGGCAATTTAAAATTATTCACAGAATGTCAGATTTGAGGGTTGTAAGCCCAAATAATTTCTGAATAATTCCAAACTACATAATCACCAAACACTTATACAACTAGCTTTTCTTATCTTTATTAACTTAACAGGTCTCTCAATTAAACTTGTTTTCATTTACAGACTATCCAGATTCACTTCACATCTCATATAGGAAAGCTGAGGAAAAGCATTCCAACTTATCTAGTTACATGCTTTGCAGCTCTTTTCTTCTTTGTACATAAAATATGATATGGTAAGCACACAAAAATATGGTTACTAAATCAACAAATGAAAGTTAACATGAAAATTAAAATGTGCATACCACTTTGATGAAAATGCCTATATTCTAAAACAATTACTTGTGAAAAATCTAATTACCAGTAAAACTAAGATCATAAAATGACATATGTAATGTAGTACTGTTATGGTTGATACATTGTGTCAACTTGGGGAGTTTAGAAGGTTAACTATGTGACTCAGCAGGAAGCCAGGGCGCTTACTTTGTACACATCCTGAGCCTGTGGAAGAGGAGGGCATGGAGACTGCGTGAGAGCTACACGCCCCCTGAGTGGGGTAGGTTGTTTACAAGGTAAGGGATAGAAAGAGGCTGCTTGCCTGCCATTCGTCCTTTTTGCTCTGGTTGTTTTTGTTGTGCTCTGCTGCCATGAACAGTTTACCCTCTGCCGTGTGCTACTCTGCCTCTAAGCAGCCAGGTAAGGACTGAAACCTCCACAAACTGTAAGCTAAATAAACCTTTCCTTTCTTCATTTTGGGTGTTGGGTATTTTGTCTCAGCAACAATAAAAAAGTAACCAAGACAAGTACATAATATATAATAATTACAGTTTTAAGAAATAAAGCTAGACTCCCCAAATCCTTTAAGCTTGATGTCTTTCTTAGAAAAATATAGCTGATTTGTCAATTTTAAAAGCACGATCCCTTTGCATATAATTTTAACCTCTTTATGTATCAAATATTTACATGCACATTGTTACACCTGCAATCAAATTATTACCTAAATAATTCATTCCACCTATTACTGAAAAACAAGGTTCTTCTCTATTCCCAGACTGCTCACAAGTTTTTGCCTCACTCCCATCAACTCTACATAAAACCACCTTTCCTTTCTTATCAGTATTTTTTAAAGCTTGTCTCATTGTGAAACAAAGCACATATACAAAATATATAAGTATACAACCTAATGAATTATTGTACAATGAACACCCTATAACAACTTCTTAGGTCAAGAAATCAAACACTAACAACAGCCTGGTAGAAAAATCCATTAAGCATTGGTGTGCTAATAAAGAAACCATGCATAACACTGGTGTGATGGCATCCTGATATGCAGCATTTCTGGCATTTATGATTTCTGCTGTACAAATACTCCCATTGCTGCAGTTTTTTCAAACCACCAATGTTTTAAAGACCAGCTTTTAAAATTCCTGATTATTTAGCAGTAGGCAGTCCAATCAGCCTGCCCAGCACCCTAAAGCCCTCACTCTATACTAGCCCTCCACTCTGAACCACATGTACCTTCTTGAAAACATCCGCCTCCCTCTCCCACTAGAGAGAGCCATTCTCTTAGTAATAGTCTACCTTGTTTTTATTTTTGCTATCATTTAATAAACTAGACAACTTTTACATCAAATGACTCATTTTGGGTTTTTTTCCCCCTTTTTTATTCTTTTTAAGTTTAGGTTTTCAGTTGGACTTGAAGATCTTTTCATTAGTGACAGGATTAGGTTAACAAAGTCACTTATAGCATATAACATTTTGTGAGTACTGAATGAGTCCACATATATGAAGAGTAAGAATAGTGCATCACTGGTTTTCATAATAAGCATGCAGTGTTACCTGTGATTAGTCTCACCATAAACTGCAAAATGTAGACAGCATTTTGCACAGAAATATATACTTATGTGTTATTGTATGTATGATCTGAATCCATTTTAGGCAAAACAAAATACAGGAAGATTTATCTAACAAATATAAATTAACTGAAAAAGCAAATCACAAACTATGTCATTTATGCAAAATACAGAAGATGAATAATAAGTTATTTAGGAATACATTTATGAAACATGAAAATATAAAAGGATGAAGGTATCCAAGTAAAAAAAGGAATAATAGGGATAAAATTTAGGATGGGGCTCTGCCTGTGGCAGGCAGATGTGATGACAGATAGTGATACACAGTCTACTGGTAACGTTCTATCGTTTAAATTTGGTGATGCTGAGATTTATTGTATATACACAAGTAAGTGTATTTATACTACTTTGTGTTTATGATATCTTTGAAATACCTATAATTTGAAATACTTGGGTATATGTTCTTGTTTATATTAGCAAGGAAAAAGAGGCGAAAAGAAATTTAAGACTGGTAACACTGGCTCCTTGGGGAGTATTAATTTTTATCCATAAATCACTGAATTATCTCACTTCCTATTCTAAACATCTATTACTATGATATTTTTATCATATATATGCTTTTAAAGTGAATGCTATAAAATAATTTCAGAGGTGCAAGTGTTAAGCTACGGTCAAAACCTAAAAATCCGACTTCACCAGCTGACTGCCCATATCTCTGTAATAGTCTATGAAAGCTATTATAGTACAAATTATCTTCAGTTTCCTCTAGGAGAATGTTTTATTTCAAAATGGTATTGGGAAAAGTTGTCACTTAGAAACCTGTATTTCAAGACAGAACCTTTTTACCAAAAATAAAATTAATCTCAGAAGAATCCAAATATTAAAGTAAAATAATAAGTTGCATCATAAACAAGAGAAATGGTCTTCCACTTGTAAGTCATTCTTCTTTAAAATGTATTTATTGATTCTTTCCACTTCACTCTCCTGGAGACAGCTGAGCTGGCAAGGCCTCAAAGGCCAGGGTCCCAAGGAGTCAGCAGGGGGCAAAAAGACTCCAGGGGCTGATCTAGCCCATGAGGCACCTAAATCTGGTGTTTGACATTCAGGATCAACAGGGTCAAGGAGTGGAGAGCCGGAAGGGTGGTCCATTGCCAAAGAACAGTGGGGCTGAGGGCACAAGGGCCATTCTGGCCATGATACAGCTGAGAAAGTGATGGCATATATGTTAAAACATTAGCTTCATAAAGTAGAATAGAAAATATAGACCTTATTAAAGATAATGGAATCTGAACATCTCACTAGTGGAAAAGAAAACTGTAAATATAAAATCTGGGCTACACTGAGATATGTGGTTTTTAGACTAGACTTGAAGGTATTGATGTGACTAAAGATAGACAATATAGTTATACATGCATATATATGTATATGTACAAACATAAAATGTATTTCCTAGATCTATCCATCAGGAGAATGTACAAGCAGCAGGAAGTATACCCCAAATCAAAGATCTTTGTTGCTAAAAACTATATCCACCAAGCACAGTTAAAACCTATTGCAACCTGATTCCTAAAATCCATATTCACCAAGCATAGGAGCAAACATAAAACCTTTTGGAACTTAACTCCTAAAACCCATATTCACCAAGCAAACCACAGTTTCTATGAGAAACAGGTGTTCCCAAGGATAGGACAGAAAAGTATATGGTAATATGCACAAAGAACATCTTGTGTCACAAAGCACAGAAATACTACAAACTTACAGACACCTATCACAGAGACCTAGAACACCATGTGAAGATGCCTACTGGCCAAATGTCTGACAAGCATCAAAATAAAGCCACAACCCAAGGCGTTAACGAACTGTAGACTTTAGGCCAAATCCGATATGTGCCTGTTTCTATAAATGTCACTGATGTAAGCCATATATGTTCATTTACATAATGTTTGTGGCAGCCTGTACAATAAAAAAGAAGTGCCAATGCCTATAAAGAGACAATCAAAACATAAGCCTAAAATACTTTCTATATGCTTATGTAAACTAATACATATCTTGGAAAGCATAGCTGTTTGGCAGCTGTAACTGTAAACCAAAACAAATAGGTAAAACCTTACTAAAGAGTAGAATATGTATATAGCTTAACATATTTCTCCAAGTATTAGTTATAGAAGAGAAATAGTCATTTTATACTGAAAAAACATGAAAGACAACACCCTAGTCAAATGTTCAAAGGTAACATCTCTCATAATGGGACAGATGAACATCACATACCTCCTTGACACAATACAATGACACAGAATGACTTCTACATTACAACTTGCAAAACTGAAAAACCTGAGAGCCAGGCATTGTGGCACACGTCTGTAATCCTAGCAGTCTGAGAAACTGAGTGGGAGGATTACCAAGCTCTATCCCAGTTTTAGGCAATTTAGAGAGACCCTATCTAAAAACTGAAAGGAAAAAAAAAAAACAGTCAGAGATGTGGCTTAGCGGCAACACTGTGTTCAAACGCTTGGGAGGGGGATGCATAAGAATGGAGGAAGGTGACCCGTAAAGGGGAAAGTAGGAGACAGAGGAGGGAGAAGGTTAAAATGAAGACTACTGTTTATTTCTACTTGCATTTATTCCAAAATAATGTAACACTGACAAAGCTCTTACCTTTTCTCACTATAAACTATTTTAAATATTCCTGTCTTCTTTACAAGGAAGAAAATGGTTAAGAGTGACAGTTTCATAGCCATGCACTATAGCAGTATTCATAATATAGAACAGTCTCGCAAAGTGTAAATACAGTGGTAGTTGTGTACTTACCTAGTCCTTTAGGTGTAATGCCACTACTGTCCGCAGGATTAATAACCCAGTAGTAATATTTTAGTGTGTGCATTAGCTGTAGTACTGTTCCTACTCTGCGTATGGTAGTGTAGATTGTAGCTGTTCCAATGAACTCAGCAGACAAGTAAGTATATAGAGAAAGTTGAACCTAATACAGAATATTAGCCAATCATTAAAATAAACGTAAAGTATTGTGTTGTAAGTATATATTATATTTTATTTCAAATGCAAATTAGTAAAAGCCAAGAAATGACTCCTCATTTTAATTTTAAAAATAACTTTTTATAAACATTACGTATATTTTATTTTAAAAAGTCAAAATCAACATCCTATAAAACTAATTTTAATAATCTTTATTAACTAATAGGTCTAATTAAGGTAACCTACCCAATAAAGATAATACCTACTGACAAATAACTTTAAATATTCAGTACTTTAATTGAAAGTGATAGGAAAATGAAATAATTTTAAAAGTGAGCTGGACTAAAACTTTTGAGGAAAATATTTTTCAGTAGCTCTTAAGTTTATATTGTTCTATTGACAGAATTAACATCAGTCAGCTGCTGCAGTTCATCTGAAAAAGTACTGCTGTCAAATTTCCTAAAAGTTTATGTACCATCAAATTTTCTGCAGCTACTACAATAGTACAAGTTGGCTTTTAGGACTTGACCGCATGACACAGCAATGACAAAGGAAACACCTCGTTGAAGAATGAACAAGTGTCCAGTTTGGACGTAGTCCAATAAGTAATAAAGTAAACTGCAACTATAATAACAACTTACACATTATCTAAGCAAATATACAGGCGATTTTACAAGGATAAGAGACCAAAATGAAAATATCCATCTTGTTGATTTCCATTAGTTTATCACAAAAATAAATTCATGTGAAACAGTAAGACTTTTCTTATTTATTTTCTCAAAAATATCTTTATTTTTATTCAAAAACAAATGTCCATTCCATACCATAATATAAACTATATGTTCAAAATGAAATCAATTTCTCAGTCAAAATGATTATACATAATCAGTGTAGCAAATTCTCTTACTTAAAAAGGTATGGATCACATCTAACAACATAAGAATGCACTGTTGCATCCAGCTCAACTTTTAACTATAGCTTCATTTATTTTAATATTTCCATACTTAATATTTATTTCTGATATTAATACAATATTGCCTGATTATAAAATAAAAAATTCATGTTTTCTAATAGAAATTTAAAATATATCAACTATAATTTATAAAATTACATTAAAATAAAGTGAGAATAAAATTCAGACCTTTGCAGGTGTGTGTATCCAAATGGCCGGGTTGAATAAAATGTGATCACAAAGCTGCTTCAGCAAAGGTGCTCCATGAGATAAACCATCAAGATATTTTGCAAAGGATAAAAATTGCTCTAAGACCGCTCTAGTTATATGAACTCTTGATGACTTTAAAAAAAACAGAAATTATAGCTAAATATATCCATAATATCATACTGTGTAATTGTTGACTTAGCATAATTACAGATGAACTTTTCATATGCTATCCCTAATAGTTTAAATACAAAATTTTATATTTCCTTTGCTAGTAAAATTTTCATTATACAAGCAAGCCCAGTATTTTAGAATGTTTCCTTGAGTGTGTTTACCTGAAGCGCTTTTTGGACAATTATAGATAAATAACTCAGAATAAATATATAAAGCTACTTTTAGCTCAATATAAAGAAACACAGTGAACCCTATAATGCCAGCTATTCAGGAAGCTAAGGCAGGAAGATCTCAACTTCCAGGCCATCCTGGGCAACTAAGTAAGACCTTGTCACAAAATAAAATGATAATGGATGAGGGTGTGGTCGGATGGTAATACTACTAAGCTAACACACTTGAGGCCCTGAGTTTAATCACCAGTACTACAGAAGAAGAGAACAGGGAGGGAGGAACTGAGAGACTGAGAGAAGGGCAGAGGGAGTGAGTTACAAACAGGTTAGGAATAAGAATCTTAAAAATGACCAATGAGATCGTAGGCAGAGAAACTGGCATGAAATAAACAATATAATGCAAGAAAAAAAAATAGGAATGAGAAGTGCTTTCCCAGAAAATAAATTAATTCTACTAACCCACTGAATCTTTCTGTACAAGTTTCACACTCACAAACACCATACACTTTGCTTTAGCGTGAGCCTTCTGACCTCCCCATAATTTCTGAAAATGCAACTCTAACTCTCCTCAGGCACTCTCCTCATCTGGCTTTCATGACACTCAAATTACTCCTCAGCGTCTTTGGCTTAAATGCTGCTGCAGTGGTCTGGTCCTCTTCTCTTTTTACTTTTCTGAATGACATACTATGCTTCTACTGCTTCATATATTCCTGCTTGCAGCTGGGTATTTCCATCATGAATTTTCAATGCTGTCACCAAAATATAACCTATTTCCAAAGGTATGAAACAACAGAATCTCCAAGTGAAACTAAACCATAAAGCTTTACTCTCTAATAAAAGGTCTACACAGCTGCTAAGCATTTAACATGCTGCTAGTCCCAAATGAGATTTGCTATAAGGATGTATAGATTTTGATGGCTCGATATGTAAAAAAGTTCAATTCTAACTCTTATTGACTATGGTATATGTACAAATAATTTTCTGGATGTGCTAGGTGAAATGTATTATTATCAAAATTAATTTCACTTGTAACTTTTTACAAGTGAACATTTTAAATTGCATATGATGTATTTACGATACTGTATTTTAACTGAACAATGCTACCCTGGAATATAATTTCAGATGAAAATGTTGTAAGATATAAAAAATGCACTTTCTTTTTTTTTGGCAGAACTGGGGATCGAACTTAGGACCTTGCGCTTGCTAGGCAGGCGCTTATTCCACTGAGCTCTATCCCCAGCCCCAAAAAATGCTCTTAATAAAAGGCAATAATTTAAACTCAAATTTCAAAAATATTTCAACCTACATAGATCTTTCTCCTTCATTTTATGATCCTTTCTATAGTATCATGTTTTTTCCCATCATAGGGTAAAGAATTATCTGAATTAACATTGGACCCTGAAGTACATATCACATTGTACCTTTCTCTCCATTTTCCACAAACTGAAGTCTAAATATCAGCACAGAATTAGTAAGGTCTACAAAGACTAAAATTGCTTTACCAATTTTAACTCCCATATGCATTATTTATATTCATCAGGTTCAGGAAAATGGCAACTCATGCTCTTCTCATATTGCTACATAATTGTTCAAACATTGCTTCAAATGATCCCAAGTAGTTGACAATGTGTGGATCATGGAAAGTGATGGGGACTGTTCTGAGTAACTATGAAAGCTAAAATTCCAACCTAAAAACCTTGTTATTGACCCAAACAAAATTATTTCTTTGGATCAATTTTACCCACACCACACCAGTTTCCTTCTCTTGTTTTTTCATGATGCTCACTCAGAGTGTAATAAAGAGCTCTGCATAGAATTTGCTTCTCCTTAAAGGCAAGGTGGAGCTCCAGAATTTCAACATAGTCACTTAGACTATACAGTATACATAATGAGCACTTACTTTTTCACAGGCATTCACTTTGACACTGTGGACAGAGTAGCTAACAAAAGTGAAACAAAATAAGACAGATAAAAATACCTGGCCTTCTAGATCTTACATTCCAAGGGAAGGTAAAACAGAAATATAAACAAAATAAAAAAGTACATGTGCAACATGAGGTACCCTAATAAATGCACAGAAAAAACCATGGAGCAAATATGAGATTTGCAGAGGGTATTTAAGAGGTTCTACTGAGAAGCCAGAAATTCATTGATTCATTATGACGAGGCTAACAATGACTATATTAACAGGACTATGTGTTTGATGAAAAAAGTGAATGGTTTCTATACATAACAGTGAATGTGTGGTACATGTCCACCCACTGTAGAATGGTGATCACCAGAGGTGGGGAAAGTGGCAGGGTGAGTGCATAAAGGAAGTCTGGATCTGACCATAGCACAATGTCTGTGTGTGTTTATACATTACAACTCAACAGGTGTAATGTAAATATGGTATTTAACTGATTAATATGTATAACTAATACATGTTGCTCAATGGACTTGTTTTTGAAATAGCTACTTATTTTCTAAACTCCAAACAAAAACACAAATGTGTAAACTACATCTAGAAAACAAATAGTGTTTACGTAAGAAATAGCCCTCAAAATATAAATGAAACCTTAAAGCATAACTTAATTGTAAATTTTAGAAGAGATGGAAGAAATAATCCTAACAAATATCTCAGTTATAAAAGTTTGAGGTGCAGCATTAGGCTTTTTATTTGTTTTTTTTTCTGTTTTCCTTGTGTGTGAGTTCACCACTATAAATTTTCCTCTGAGGACTGCGTTCATTGCATCCCAGAGAGTCTAGTAAGTTGTATCTACATTTTCATTTGTTTGTAGGCATTTTTTAATTTCTTCTTTCATTTCTTTTGTGACCCATTGGTTCTTCAGGAGGTTGTTTCATTTCCAAGTGTTTATGGGGTTTTTGGAGTTCCTGTTGTTATTAATTTCCAATGTTATTGCACTGTGGTCAGATAATATGCATGGGATAATTTCATTTCTTTCACATTTAGGCTAGTATGCTCTATGGGCTAGAATGTGGTATATTTTAGAGAAAGTCCTGAGTGCAGCTGAGAAAAATGTGTATTCTGATGTTGTGGGGCGGAACACTCTGTATACAGCTACTCAGGCCAATTGTTCACAGTTTTGGTTCAGGTCTGTTATTTCTCTGGAGATTTTTTGTCCAGTTGACCTGTCTCTTTGGGTTCAAAGGGGTGTTGAGGTCCCCTATTACAACAGTGTTACTGATTGTATTGGTTTTCATGTCTGTTAACATTTGTCCTATGTAGTTTGGTGCTCCAGTATTTAACTTCCTCTGGAACCAGAAGAGACCCAGAAGAGCAAAAGCAATCCTGGGCAACAAGGACAAGTCAGGTGAAATTATAATGCCTGACCTGAAATTACACTACAAAGCTACTGTAATAAAATCAACATGGTACTGGCTAAAACAAAGACCAGACAATCAGTGGAACAGACTGGAAGACACAGACACAATCACAAACACACTCAACCACCACCGCAAACACACCCAGCCACCTAATCTTTGATAAAGGGGCCAAGCAAACTCACTGGAAGAACAACAGCCTCTTTCATTAAGGTGCTGGAGAAACTGGTTTGCCACCTGCCAAAGGCTGAAAATAGACTCAAGTCTATCACCATGCACCAAATTCAAATCACAATGGATCACAGATCTCAGTATTAAAACAAAAACACTAAATCTATTGGAAGAGAAAGTAGATAAAAAACTTGAAGACATAGGGGTAGGCAAAGAGTTCATGAAAAAAGAACTGCCCATGAAATACTTCAAAGAATCAACAACTGAGATCTCATCCTACTGAAGTTTCTGCACATCTAAAGAAATCACCAGCAGAGTTAAAAGAAAACCCACAAATTGGGAAAAACCTTTAGCTGACTGTCCTTCAGACAAAGGTCTTCTATCTAAAACATACAAAGAATTAAAAAACAGCCCCTCCAAATTCAAAGACCCAATCCAAAAATGGGCATCTGAGATGAATACACACTTCTCAGATAAACAAATACAAATGGCAAATATATGAAAAAATTTTCAACATCTTTAGTCATTTGAGAAATGCAAATTAAAACAACATTGAGATTTCATCTTACCACAGTAAGAATGGCTATAATTAAGAAACCAACCAATAACAAATGCTGGTGAGGCTGTGGAGAAACAGGAACTCTTTGCCACTGCTGGTGGAATGCAGGCTGGTGAAACCACTGTGGAAATCAGTTTGGGGATTCCTCAGCAAATTAGGGCTAGAGGTCTCATTCAACCCAGCTATTCCCCTTCTAGATATTTTCCCAGAAGATCTGAAAACATCATATCACAGCAATATATGTGCACCCACATTCATAGCGGCACAATTTGTAATTCCTAAATTGTGGAAGCAACCCAAATGTCCATCCACTGAGGATTGGATAAAAAATTGTGGTACTTTTATATAATGGAGTATTACTCAGCTATAAAGAAAGATAAGCCCAAGGTTTTTATAGGTAAATGGTCCCAACTAGACACTATACTCATAAGTGAAATAACACCCCCATGTGTAAGCAACATATTGCCTCACTAGTGTAAGAACCTGAGTGAATAAAAATTAGGAGGTATGATAGACATTGTGAGATGAAAGGAAAATGCTCAAAAGTAAGGGGCAACTGGGGTGTTGGAAAGGAGAAGGGAAAGAAGGGGAAACTATGTATGTATGTAGATACAGGATAGCTAATGATTGTACTACTGTCTTCTATTGCTTTACTGAAAGGAACAGTTAATGATTACTGGTTTGATCATTATTGCATGTCTCTATTTGTTTTCCTGAGAAGCCGCTTTGAAGATATCAATGTAATACAATAACCATTGTTCATTTCCTACCACTTTGTCTGTAACTCTGTATTGTTTGTATTGTTCTTACGCTATTTTGTAAATGGGTGTCTGTTTGTTAATATCTATAAAAAACTCAGTTATGAAAGAGCAAAAATATTTCACTATAAATATAAAGAATATAGATGCACATTTTAAGAAACTTCAATGAAAATATAAAATATTGCATTCTAAAATATATTGTTAGTGCTCACTGAGGCAGCACATATACTAAAATATATTGTTCACAGAGGAATAAAATTTAAACAAAACTAATGGTTATTTAAATCCTCAGCCAATTTCTTCGCTGGTTATAATTTTCAATAGCTTATTTTATATACTTAGTGGTAAGACCATGATCTAACACATTCCACTTTTATGCTTTTAAAACTCTGAAAGAGAAATGGATCTTTCTCCTTCCTTCCTTCCCTCCCTCCTTCCCTCTCCCTCCCTCCCTCCCTTCCTTCCTTAATGTTCTCAAGAAAGCAAGTCCTCTCTTAAAATGATTATTTGCATATCCCTGTTTAAGGCCCAGTATTCATGACTGAACCCAGAGGCTTAGAAGTGAGGTACATCCCCAGCCTGTTTTTAATTTGCTGAGTCGCCCAGTCTGGGCGGAACTTGTGCTTTTCCTGTGTTAGACTTCTAGAATTTTTGGATGACAGGAAAGCACCACCATGCCCAACTTGTCATGTGCTGCCTCCCACCCAAATTTTTTATTTGATGAAAAAATAAAACAAAATTTTGTAACAAAATAGTAAAAGAATAACAATAGTTAACATAGTGTTTACCATTATCTTCAAAGCAGTTATTCAAAGCATAAGACAGATCAAAAAATTTCTTATGAAGAAGAAACAGGTAACAAAACTTTCTTTTCAATGAACTAAAATAAAATAGCATAAATGAAGCAAATTACCATATATATTAAAATATTTTGGGAACTTTATGAACTTCTACTTCCTACTTATCTCTCTTCTACATAGATAAGACAAATATAAAATATGTATTTTTTCTCATTTATGAGAAATCGTGATATTTAAGTTTGTGTGTCTGGCTTATTTCCCTTAACATATGTTCTCAAGTTGCATCCATTCACCTATGAGTGCCTTCAGGACTAAAGTAAAATACAAACATCATGCTGCCTAGCATCACATTCATGTGATCATGGAAGTAATTCATAATTTGCATGGAAGTTTTGAATTTGCTCCACAAATGGTATGCTAAAAGCACCACATTAAGGCCTTCCACATTTCCAAAGAAAAAAAAAGGTGCTGTTTTGATTATCAATTAATCCTGTTCAACAGTTGTTTTTAGTTCTAAAATTTATCTTTAAGAAGAAAATTTTTTCTAAAATTGTGCTTTCATTGGCTTACTCAAAGATCTTCCTACACATACAAGGTATGTTCCCTTCAACATCATGTGACTTCACCTGTAAATATACTTATTCTTCATTACTGTAGTAGTCCTATTAGTTATTTACATACCTTTCTTTCTTGATACAAAAATGGATAATATTTTATTCAACTTTTACTTGTCTAATTCCTTTCCTAACTCCTCAGTAAAAGTTTAACTGAATTCAAAAATCAAGTAAGATTATGATATGAAAAAGAAATACAAACACATTAGGAAAGGATGAACTACTTGTCTTTAAATGCGTTTATTTCACTGATTGCCTTAAATATTCTTCTATTTTGCTATTTGCTGTCATTTTCTCAAGTGAAATTATTTTTGAACAGATTTATACTTGGACTGATTTTTAGTTACACATCTTTAAACCTCAGGCAGAAACATAATGTCAACCTTCTAAAAAATGCCAAATCCTAGAAATTGAGACATATAGCAACAGGCCATGGATTATGGAATGTTAAGAAGTACTATATAAGACACAAGTAAACATATTTCAAAATGGGATATGAAAAGAGGAAAACAGTGCTTGAGCTCTAAAAGTAGGCCAGATAGGAGCCCTGGAGAAATTTATAAGGAGAAGTTTCCATTCAATAAAGGTAGATCTTCTCAACATTTAGATCAGTTCACGATGTACCTAATGGGTGGCTATAAATGGTTATTTTTATAGAAAATTTTTTCTACATATAAAACATGCATAGATACATACTGAATAAGTTGTAGAGAAGTATTTTAATTGGGAGAGGTACATCGGGAAGTAAGTAATACCCCATACCCATTTTGTACCTCGCAGGACTTCTGGGTCTAATTAGCTACAAGGGCCTAATTCCATCAGATTAATCATTTGTGTCACTGTTTGGTGGTGAGTACAATAATTTACTCAGAAATCCAACAGCACAGTTTAGCATATTCTTTAAAACATATTTTGGTTCAAAAGTAGGTAAGATCTAAGCTAATCAATCAAATTAAAGAGAACCTTGTGCAGTAATTAGAAAATTGAAGTACTACCCCTTCCAAATCTTGATATGGGGGTATCTATCATCCAAACCTCCTTGGTGCCTATCTATAAGCAGAAAAGATATACCATAGAGCACAAAATCAATACTGCAGGTAGCATACCAACAAGACAGATAAAACTTGTGTCCCTGATGACACCACTGAGTGTGATAACCCAAGCCTGAAGCCCAATTTACTACTTTTTTTTTTGGCTTTTCAACTTTCCCTATTGTATTTCTATGTCTGACAATTTTCTCACCTACTGATTTCCAGTAGAGTTTGACTAACTGGAGACATCAGTATGAAGTTAAAGGTCAGAAAGAAAATATTCTTGGTTCATTACGTGACAGATCAGGGCACTCTCTTTGCTGAGGACCACACTTTGGTCAGGAGCCCCGTTCCTGCCATACTTTTAGAGCTATACGAAATGCTCCCTCCTCCTCCTGTCTCTGAAACCATGCTGAGTTCCCGTAACAACGCCTGCAGCTTTTTGCTTTGAGTTAAGCTTTTCTTTTTTTTTTTTTATTTTAACAAAATAAAAGTACAAAAACATATTGACAAACAGACACCAATTAGCATAAAAAATAGTACAATCACAACTAATCTATAGACAAGGTGATATGATCTCAACAGTGGTTATTGCTTTATCCATTGAGTTAAGCTTTTCTTAACAAACCATTCTGAGTATGCCATCAGCTTCCTGCCAAGAGTGTGATGATGTATAAGCCGCTCATCCTTAGACCCATTAGGACACTCAGTGCCGCCACCTAGTGTATGTATTTAATGCTTAAAATACCTTGAATAAACTTTTCTATAAACCAAACCAAAAAAAAAAAAAAAGCTGTATGTATCGTATGGATTACTCTCTTAAATCTTCTTCCAGCTCAGATTTTAGCAAAATAAAACAAATATTTTCCATGAAATAATCTAAAAGCAGGTAATAAGAAGGCCTCTTATCAAACTATCTTCTTTAGATACCTAAATCACAACTTCTATAACAGAGATAAAAGCTACTGGACTTACTGTATTGAAAAAGGAAACTGCTTTACCTATACTCCTATCCTTGCTACCAATTCTTTAAAAATAAAATAGTGTGAGCCATCACCTGGGGCAGGTGAAAAAGCTATTCTTTTTCGGTAACCAGACAAGCATTCATTTAAGCAATTCAGCAAATATTTTTTGAGGCAGGTATACAAATAGATTCACTGTAAGTTGAAAATACATTTAATATACCTAATCTACTGAGTACCATAACTCAGTAACGTAGCATACTGTAAAGTATAGGTTGTTCACCCTCCTGATTGTGGGTTTACTAGGAGCTGAGGCTTTGCTGCCACTATTGAGGCATGAAAAGACTACCATTACCCTGTATTTATAGCATAGGAAAAAAATCAAAGTTTAACATGTGGAATATGATTTCACATTAGGTAATGTCACCAACATAAAGGTATAAACTCAAGTCAAAACACCAAAAGTTGGTTGTTATTATTATCTGTATTTAGGAAAAAGAAACCTTACATTTACCTTCAGCATAGATAAAATTCAAAATTCAATTCCAGATGGACCATAGCTATATTGTAAAACACACAGTAAGATTTAAGCAGAAATAGCTGGAAATGGTGGTGTACACCTGCAAATCCAGCTGAGGCAGGAGGCTCACTGTGAGTTCAAGGCCAACCTGGGCCAGGTAGTGAGTTTAGGGCCTGTCTGAACTATACAGCAAGACCCTGTCTCAAAAAGGATGAATGAACTTTAAAAAAGAAAAAAATTTAAAAAGCATAAACATACGGCCCAAAATGAGCTAAGCATAAAAGAGCCAGGAATTTAGATAGATAGATAGATAGATAGATAGATACATACATACATACATAAATAGATAGACAGACAGAGAGACTTTCTTTTCATTAAAAAATACCACTAAAGAGGGAGAGAAGTCAAAGAGTTTTGAACTACATATCCGATACTCAAACCCAAAATACATACAGAATTTCTACATGAGAAAAGACTGTCAACCCAAACGAAAACAAGCGAAACTTTCAACAAGAACTTAACATACAAAATATAGGAAAATATACATCTTTGCATTAGGAAATACAAATTAATATATAATGTAATACACATAATGGAATATCTTTGCAAATCATACATCTAATAAGGTATTAGTTTCTGAAACACAATAAATACTCCTACACATAAATTTAAAAATTATAGGCCATTTTAAACTCAGAGAGCTATGATCAAAAAGAGACAAGCGTTGGCAAAGACAGTGAAAACTTGGAACTCTGAAACTGCAGACAGGAACATAAAATAATAAAGTCACTTTAGAGAACACAGGAAGTTCCTCAAATGATTTAAAAGGACATAGGAAACTGACTTCTATGGCATCTTCCACTCAAGAAAAATGAAATATGTAATCCATGGCAAGTTCTGTACATAAACACTGACAGCACCATTACTCATAATAGCCAAGGGATGGAAATAATTATATGAGTTCTCTCCAACTGATAAACAGAAAAATAAAAATATGTACATATATGAAATATAATGTGATATATACATATAGGAAATGTAATGTCATTCAACTATAAAAAGAATAAGACTGATATATATTATAAAGCAGATAAACCTTGAAAATGTTATACTAAGCAAAATATACCAGACACAAAAAGCAGATAGCTGTGTGTGATTAGCACACCTGTTCTGCCAGCACTTGGAAGCCAGAAGCAAGAGGACTGCTACAAGTTCTGAGGCCAGTCTGTGCTATGTAATGATTTCAGGGCCAGCCTGAACTATATAGTCACACAAATATTATACCATTCTATTCATATAAAATATCTACAGTAAGCAAATTCACAGGGAATATAAATTATTGGTTTTCTAGGAGTAGGCATGTTGTGAGAGAAGGCAAATTGTTTT
>PVLD010012341.1:29338-60975 GCA_004027595.1 Dinomys branickii | reverse complement strand
ATAATTTCAGGTCAGGGATTGTGATTCCACCTGACTTGTCCTTGTTGCCCAGGATTGCTTTTGCTATTCTGGGTCTCTTCTGGTTCCAGATGAATTTGAGGCATATTTTCTCTAGATCTGTGAGGTATGCTAATGGTAGTTTAATGGGAATTGCATTGAATCTGTACAACAGTTTTGGTAGTATGGCCATTTTCACAATATTGGTTCTTCCTAACCATGAGCAGGGGATGTTTTTCCATTTACTGAAATCCTCATTGATCTCTTTTTTCAGAGTACTGTAGTTTTCACTGAATAAATCCTTCACGTTCTTTGTTAGATTGATTCCTAAATATTTCAATTTCTTGGATGCTATTGTAAAAGGTATGGTTTCCCTAATTTCTCTCTCAGTCTGTTTGTTGTTCATATATAGGAGTGCTATTGATTTTTGGGTGTTGACTTTGTATCCAGCTACTCTCCTGAATTTGTCAATTAATTCCAGGAGTTTTCTTGTGGAATATTTGGGGTCCTCTATGTATAGTATCATGTCATCTGCAAATAGTGATAGTTTAACTTCTTCCTTTCCTATACTTATTCCTTTTATTTCTCTCTCTTGTCTAATTGCTCTGGCTAATGCTTCCAGAACTATGTTGAATAGGAGTGGTGACAATGGACATCCTTGTCTTGTTCCTGACTTTAAAGTGAAAGTTTTCAGTTTTTATCCATTTAGTATGATGTTGGCTGGTGGTTTGTCATAGATGGCTTTGATCAGATTGAGGTAGAGGACGTCTATTCCTATTTTTTCTAGGGTTTTTAACATGAATGCATGTTGGACTTTATCGAAAGCCTTTTCTCCATCTATTGAGATGATCATGTGGTTTTTGTCTTTGTCTGTATTGATATGATGTATTACATTAATTGATTTGTGAATATTGAACCATCCCTGCATTCCTGGAATAAATCCAACCTGGTCATGGTGTATAATTTTCCTTATGATTCGCTGTATTCTATTTGCCAGTATTTTGTAGAGTATCTTTGCATCTATGTTCATTAGAGAGATTGGCCTATAGTTCTCTTTCTTGGTTGGGTCCTTCTCTAGTTTTGGTATCAGTATAATACTTGCCTCCAGAAATGTATTAGGGAGAGTTGCTTCCTTTTCGATTTCACTGAAGAGTTTGAGGAGTGTTGGCATTAAATCTTCTCTGAATGTTTTACAGAATTCTGCTGTGAATCCATCAGGGCCTGGGCTTTTCGTTGTTGGTAAGTTTTTAATGACATTTTCAATCTCTTTAAATTATATTGGGTTGTTCAGGATTTTTGAGTCTTCCCGATTTAATTTTGGTAATTTGTATATTTCTAGGAATCTGTCCATTTCTTCTGAATTTTCTATCCTATGGGAGTAAAGATTTTCAAAGTATGTATTAATGATCTTTTGAATTTCTGTGGGATCTGTAGTTATTTCATCCTTTTCATTCCTTATTGCATGAATGTGAGTTCTTTCCCTTCTTTTTTTGATAAGGTTGGCTAGGGGTTTATCAATTTTATTTATTCTTTTGAAAAACCAACTCTTTGATTCACTTTTTTTTTGTAGTTTTCTTCATCTCGATTGCATTAATTTCTGCCCTGAGTTTTATAATCTCCTCCCTTCTTTGGGCTTTTCGTTTGGCTTGTTGCTCTTTTTCTAAAAGTTTGAGGTATAGCATTAAGCTATTTGTTTGTTCTCTTTCTGTTTTCTTTATATATGAGTTCATTGCTATAAATTTCCCTCCGAGGACTGCTTTCATTGCATCCCACAGATTCCGGTAGGTTGTATTTGCATTTTGATTTGTTTGTAGGTATTTTTAAATTTCTTCTTTAACTTCTTGTGTGAACCACTGATTATTCAGGAGGTTGTTGTCTAATTTCCAAGTGTTTATGTGGTTTTTGGAGTTCCCTTTGTCATTAATTTCCAGTTTCATTGCACTGTGGTCAGATAATATGCATGGGATAACTTCAATTCTTTTGCATTTAGGTAGATATGCTGTATGAGAATGTGGTCAATTTTAGAGAAAGATCCATGTGCAGCTGAGAAAAATGTGTATTCTGATGTTGTGGCGTGGAACACTCTGTATACATCTACTAAGTCCATTTGTTCACACTTTTGGTTCAGGTCTGTTATTTCTTTGCTGAGTTTCTGTCCAGTTGACCTGTCTCTTTGCGTCAGAGGGGTGTTTAGGTCCACTATTACAATAGTGTTATTAATTATTTGATTTTTCACATCTGTTAAGATTTGACTTGTAAAGTTTGGTGCTCCATTATTTGGTGCATAAATATTTAGGATTGTTATCTCTTCCTCTTGCAGCTTTCCCCTAGCTAGTATGTAATGGCCTTCTTTATTTCTTTTGATTGTTTTTCACTTGAAGTTTACATTGTCTGCAAAATAATAGCTACCCCTGCTTTTTTTTCTGGGGACCTGTTGCATGGAGAATTGTTTTCCATCCTTTAACTTTCAGCCTGTGAATTTCCTTTTGAGTAAAATGTGTTTCCTGTGTACAGTATATCATTAGATTGTGTTCCTTAATCCACTCTGCCAATCTTTTCCTTTCAACTGGTGAATTGAGGCCATTTACATTAATGGTTATAATGGTTATATGTTGGCTTATTCTAGTCATGCTATTTACTTGTTGTTTTCCTACTTTTGCTATCTGTTTACTTGCTTTTTCTGTTTGAGGGTTCCTTTCTGTTGTTGTTCTTGAGATTGTGGTCACTTTTTTCTCTGTCTAGAATATCTTTTAGTGCTTTTTGCAATGGTGGTTTGGCACTCATGAAGTTCTTCAGTTGTTCTTTGTCATGGAAATATTTTATTTCTCCATTGAATTTGAAAGATAGTTTTGCAGGACACATCTGTCTGGGTTGGAAGCTGTTTTGTCTCAGAATCTGTAATACCTCACTCCAAGCTCTTCTTGATTTCATGGTTTCCATTGAGAAGTCTGCTGTGATTCTGATGGGCTTTTCTTTATAGGTGATCTGTTTCCTTTTTCTAGCAGCTTTTAATATTGTGTTCTTTTGCTGGATGTCTGGGATCTTGACTATTATATGTCTGTGTGTGGCTTTATTTCGGTTATGGCTTGTTGGGGTTCTATATGCCTTGATTAACTGTATTTCAGTATCTTTTACCATGTTTGGGAAATGTTCAGCTATTATTTCAGCAAATATTCGTTTTATATCATTTGTGTTGTCTCCTGCTGTTTCACTGACTCTTATTACTCAGATATTATTTCTTTTTGCCTCATCTTGCAGCTGTTGGATTGATTTTTCTTGGATCCTTGTTGACTTTGTGAGATCCTTTCATGCTTATTAGCTGCCATGCTGTCTTCAAGATCTGAAATTCTATCTTCAGCTTCATTTAAGTGGTTTTGCAAGCTTTCAGTGGAAGTTTTCAATTCCTGGCAATCTCTTTGGACCAGTTTCATTCGTGGTAATTCATTCCTAAATTGCTCTTGTAACGTTTCCATTTGTTTCCTATTTTCTTCTATTCTTTTATCTATTTCTTCTCTATGTGTGCGGAACATTTCTTCCATTATAGTTTTCACTTCATTTGTTGTCTGAGAGATTATTTGTGCTTTAATCTCTTTTGTGTCCTGATGGAGTTCTTTCTTTACTACGGATGTGATCTTTTCCAAAATTGCAGGTATGTGACTTATTTCTGCTTTAATCTGTTCTATGGCCTGATGGAGTTGTTTTGTTACTTTGGACATAATTGTTTCAGAAATTGCAGGTATGTGGCTTATTTCTGCTTTAATTTCTTCTATGGCCTGATGGAGATCTTTATTTCAAATGCAATCTTTTCAGAACTTGCAGGTATGTGGCTTCCTAGTTCCCCCATATCATCGCATCCAGGACTTGTTCTGGGTGGGGTTGTGTTTTGAGACTGCGTTTTGTTCTTCTGTCTTCCCATTTTGGATATCAGATTCAAAATATTGAGCTATAAATTACCCAGGCAGCTCCCCAGGTAAAGGTCCGTTGCAAAGCCTGCTCCAGTGGCCTCCTTCTCTTCGGGAGAATGTCCCTTAAGCTTTCTGCCAAGAGTTCTGGTGAAAAGGCTGCTCAGATGCTGCTTTGTGGGCCGAGCTCCCCCCCGACTCAGAGATCCAGGTCGGGGTGCGTACACAGGTCACCTGCCCAGAGGTCCGCGTAGGCAGAGGGGCCGCCTAGATATTCCTCTGTGGGCCGAGCTCCTCCCCCACTCTGAGATCCGGTCAGGGCGCACACACAGCTCACCTGCCCAGAGGTCCACACAGGCAGAGTGGTTGCCTAGATGTTCCTCTGTGGGCTGAGCTCCTCCCCCACTCAGAGATCTGGTCGGGGCGCACGCACAGCTCAGCTTCCCAGAGGTCTGCATGGGCAGAGGGGCCGCCTAAATGTTCCTCTGTTGGCCGAGCTCCTCCCCCACTCAGAGATCCGGTCGGGGCGCACGCACAGCTCAGCTTCCCAGAGGTCTACACGGGCAAAGGGGCTGCCTAGATGTTCCATCACCAGAAAACTTAATCCATTTCCCGGCCACAGTGAGTATTTGTTATTTGCTGCCTAGTTTCTCCCTTCCCTTTCTGAAAATAACACCGTGAACCACAACCCCCGTTCCCAGCCCAGCAGTTGAAGTAGCGCTGACCTTTAGCTGTAGACTGTGCCTTCATTAATTTTCCCTAGTTGTGTATTCCACCACTCTGCCCTCCGTGCTTGGCTCAAAGATGAGTGAATAATGTGTTCCAATCAACCTGGACCACATTAGGACATAAGTGGGTTCCTGGATATTTTTGTTTTTATGGACCACTTTCTCCAAAAATAACCTAAAAATTATATTTTATATATTTATTGTTACAAATATGTATAGGATAGTATTATCTATAAATCATCTTCTTGGAACTAAAAGTTTGGAATTTTTCCATCTTATTTTTTAAAAAATGAAAAGATTTTCAAGGGCTCTGAAAATACTGTGGGCTCTAGGTGCTGGGCACCACTGTGCCCGTGGCACTGGCTCTGCAGGCAGGCAGTGTGACTCTGGGCGGTATTTGCCCGGCTTCTGGGAAATGGAACCCTCCAGTCTTCTGGGTTTGGCTGCAAAACACTTTTGGCTAGGTGACCTGGGAGCCCCCATGGGCTCCAAGTACTGCTCAGCTAAAGGAAGCCAAGCTGGGGATGGGGCCACGGGTGTCCACAGCAGTGCCTCACTGTGTGGGGCGTAAAGGCCCTGTTACCTCAGTCTGGTTGGTCAGATCCTGTCAGGCTCATGTCAGGCTGCTGTTTTATGTTTACAAATTCACATCTCCTTCATTCTTCTGTGTCTTCATTAGAACTTTCTTTGTGGATGAGATGTTTTTCTTCTTTATTGTACCTTCGTTTCAAGTTTTAGCTTAAGAATTATGCAGTTGTTGCTCAATGAAGGTTTATCCCATTGGATTATGTCTAAGGTCTAGACAAGAGACTCTAAAGGAGTTTCTTATTTGCTCTTGATAACTGCTAATATACTACTACTGCTTGATCCCATGATTGCGCTTGAATAAAAAATTAGGAGTTAGTTCTGTGTATACATAGAGCAATAGCAGAGCACTAGCAACTGGCAAGAGTTCTCAAGATTGAAAGTTTATCTGTGTTGTCTACAGGCTCGTTGCTTTTCCTCCCGGCCATCCACGGGCATTTCTTGATTTGATCTCTCCCTGCCCTTGCAGCTCACCTATTCATGATCACCTCCAGAAGTCTGGCCCAGAGCAATACTAATTCAATTTAAAGGCATCTTTCCTTGGAAAGATGTTCTTACATCCTTGGCGGCCAATTATCTTTTGCTCCTTTAATGGTTATCTGGCTCCTACTGTTATAGATCCAACATCAAATTACAGAAGAAAGTAGCAAAATTGAGCCTGGGGCAAAACACATGATTCTCAAACCTGAAGCACAATTCAGCCCAGAAGATTTTAGTTGGGAACAAGATAGTTGTTCTCCAGTTCATGTGTGTTATGCAGAAAATTTGTCTATATTTTTCTGTCCTAAGACTTCACAGGAGACTGAGACTAAGGGCTGCAGACTACTTAATCTGGTGGAGGAAATTTCAAGGTAGCCAAACGTTTAGGTTGTGGATTGGGTACAGTTGAGGGCTTTTAGCCAATTCTACATTAAGAATCAAGAACAAATGGCTAAGCCAAATGACTTAAAAAGTTTTAAATTTGGCCAAAAAAGAAGCTCAGGTAAAGCCATGCCCTGCAAAGAAAGAACAGAGGAGAGTTTAGTTGCTGAAAAGATTATCATTAAAAGGAATCCAGCTACTTTACAATAGAACAGTAGAAAAAATGGTGGTATAAGATGTCTGGGATCAGTAAGACCCCACCCTTTCAAACTCACAAGTGCAAAACTGGAAGACTTTGTTGTGAAAAGAGAGCCTGAGGGCACACTGTTGAAGAAAGGTGGCCTGGGGAATTGATTCCCCAGAATTCATTTCACTTCTGCCCAGCTATCCTGGGACTCAGAGACCTCTGCAAGGTCTCTGCAAGGTCTCTGCAAGAAGGAGAAAGTCAGTAGACTTTAGCATCACCCACGTGGTGCTGGTTTCAACTCGTACAAAATGCAAGAGTTGTGGGGTCAGGAAGGCTTTCAGTGAGAGTTGAGAAGAAGGCCTGGGAGGCCAAGCAGTGTGCCCCTGAGAGGGCAGTGGGTGAAGCTGTGAGAGTGAAGCTTAAAGTTCAGGGCAGATCCCAGGAAAAGAAAAGAAAAGCCAGGAACATGGAAGGCTTGAGGAAAGGCAGGGGAGAGTGCAAAGCCAGCCCAAGTGAAAGGCCAGGAGTTCTACAACCATAGGCAGTGCTATAGGGATGGGGCCATCCAAGCCTTTTGATGTTCACATCCCACTATAATTTGCCTGGGGTGGGAGACATGGAGCTGCAGGACTTAATGTTTGCCTTGCTGAATTCTGTCCTCATGCTTTTGGTCCCCTTCCATTCTGTCCCCCTACTTCTCCCTTTTGTATGTTGGCAGTATTTAACTTTATTTTTTAAATTTTTTTACAAGGGTTTATAGCTAAGAGTTCACCTTGAATATCAAAGATCTTGAGTGGTGTCGCCCAAAAGGCACATAGCCTGGACGGGATAAAAAAGGAAGGGTGGCTTGCTGCCGCCAGCTCACTGCTTGCTCTCATCTGCAGGCCACACCATGAACTGCTTCTCCTCTGCAGCGCCCCTCTCCCAGGCCAGCCTGCCTTGGAGCCAGCCCACTGTGTGGACTGAAACCTCTATAACTGTGAGCAGAAATAAACTCTTCCTCCTTTAACTTGTGGGTGCTGGACATTGTCTCAGAAATGAAAAGCAACTAGGACAAGTAATCGGTTCGTTAATCTAACCAAACAGTGAAATGCCTAGGAGTTCTTGACTTGTTGAGAGTATTTCATGATACAGTATTTGTTTTTTCTGGAGAATCTTCGCCAGTGCAGAATTGCCCTTAACCAAAACTTTGTGAAGCCCTTTGAGATTGTTGTAATTAATAGCACTGGAGTATGATAAACAGTACAACTACATATAGCTGTATGGTCTTGGGCATGTTACTTAATCATTTTGACCCTTAATTTTGTCATCTCTAAAGTGAATCCAGTAATTTCTGCATAGCAGATTTTCTGTGTGCCTTAACCAGTCACACAACAATATTATTATAAAATAAGTATACCAAATATTTGCGTTTACTGCAATTTTCTGAAATAAAATTATTCAATAATTAAAGACTGTATTCCTTAATAAATGCCTTCTATTTACTTCATCATCACGAAACAAATTTCAGCTCCTATTGCAATTGTGGGTTTGTTAATGATTTTTTTTTCCGGTACTGGGGATCAAACTCAGGACCTTCCACTTGCTAGGCAGGTGCTTATACCACTGAGCTATATCCCCAGCCTGCAATTGTGGGTTTGTGTTATTTGTAAGTCTTGGGTTTTTGTGGCAACATTTTTCTTTTTTTCCAGAGAAAGTGAAATGGAAACAGCAAGGGCAGACATCAGTAAAATCCCAGAGTGGACAGGAAGGTTAAAGGCCTCGCAGACCCTCTGGGGCCCACACCCTCTATCCTATCCAAGCTGGACACAGGCACATTCCATCATCTTTGGGTAGAGTTTTATGGGGATTTGGTCTGACAGAGAATTGGTCATTGTTTTTCAAATGGCAAGGGTGACTGATGCCTTATTTTTGAACCATCGTTGCATTGGATTTGATTCCCCAGGGTCTTCCCACTCCTTTTTAGTTTTTGAGAATGGGGGGTCGGTTGGTGGCCAGTGAGGACTGAGAAAAGGTGGAGCAACTGAGGTCCAGTGCTTTCTAGATTGACTCTTAATCACTCTTTTGTTTCCAGCTCCAGATCTTAACTTTTGTGATACTTGGGGCCTGGCTATCTCGTGGGTCCTTCCTGGGCTTGAGATGTCATCTCCTCAGAATGCATGTGACCTTCTTACTGTTAGGGAAAGTGCAGCCATTAAGTTCACTCCACTTTTCAGTCCTCTGCTTGCTCTCTGCTGGACAAGAGTTTGTTTGAGAAAGTTTCCTGTACATAGTCATCTCTTGGGAGCTGTAGGCAGTTGGTTCCAGGACCTGGCCCCCTCCTCAGGTGTCCAAATCCCTTATATAAAATGTCATACTATACCCATGTAACTTGTGTCCATACTCCTGTGTACTTTAAATCATCTCTGTACTACCTCTAATACTTATTATAATGTAGATGGCATAAATGGTTATTATGCTCCATTATTTAGGGATGATGACAAGAAAATCTAGTTCTACATGTTCATAACAAGGGCAATTTTTTCCCACATATTTTTAATCTGAGGTTGGTTGAATCTACAGATGCCGAGGGCAGGCTGAACTTCGCTCCTTTCCTCTTTGTCTTCTTGATTATATCTTTTGCATACTTGTCCTGTCTTTCCAGTGGAGCTTGGGAAGAGAAATGAGATTAGCATTTGCTGCCCATGGAGCACACTTAACCAGCTGCTGGGAGGAGCAAGTTCAGAAATTTAAACAACAGGATTTAAACTAGGTATGAACAATGACAAAGAGAAAGCAATTTTTAAAACTTCAAATGTAGGCTACATAAGAATTGTAACTTTTCAAATCTGGGGGAATCAATAGGTACCTTTAATTGGATCCTTTCTGCTGTACAGCTCTCAAGATAGTGGAAGAAAATCTCATGTATTTATTTTTAGAAAACACATTTCCCAAGAAATTTGCTATAAAAACCTTACTGCTTAAGTTTACCAGTAGGACTTGGTAAACTGGATCCAAAGGATGTGAAGTAAAACTAAACACTCAATTGGTTTGAGTTCAGATTTTGTCTTTTGAAAATCAAAGAGTATAAAAAGATAATGTTGACTTTGATTTTTCAAATTCAGTTATTTGAATTTTCTAGGGCCAAAAAACCGTGCAGAACAACTTAGTTTTGGTAACTAATATGCATCAAAATATACCCTTTTTTTCAGTACTTGGGATTAAACTCAGGGTCTTCACAGTGAGCTACACCCCTGACCCTATTTTATTTTGAGACAAGGTCTCATTAAGCCACTAAGATGCCAAGGTGGGCTTGAGCTCGCAATCCCCCTGCTTCAGCCTCAGAATATCACTTTTGTTTGTACTGTATAAATAATCATATTTTGATATAGTTCAGAAGACACAAAGCATTGATATGCTGTTTTAAAGTAGAAGCAAACAGAAACTCAATATATTATGGTCCACTAAAAAGCCAGGACATAATTTTGTTGCAATATATATGCTAAGAATTACACTTGTAAAACACAGTACAAATATGTTGTCAGTTGTTTAGAAAATCTCCTTTTCCACACGTTATACCAGTTCTTTAAGTAAATAGAGTATCAATTGAAGAATAAAACAGCATAGGAAAGGAAACACTTGGACAGTAAGCACAGCACAATGGTGTTAGGCTCAGTGAGGAGCCACATGCACAAAGGCTGTCCCATCAGATCATAATGGAGCTGAAAAATTACTGTCACCCAGAAACCTCACAACTGCTGGAAAGTAAGTGTTTATTCTGATGCTGGTATAAACGCACTGCAGGGCCAGTCGGGAGGGTACAGTACATAGTACTTGTAAAGTATAACTAGATTACTGGCTTATGTTTTTACTATACTATACTTTTCATCATAATTTTAGGATGCACTCCTTCTGTGTATTAACAGAGGTTACACCAGAGCCACCTAAGACAGCTCGTTTAACTTGTCTCTTGAATGCATCTCTGCTTCGTAGAATCCCATGTTATTTTGTGCATTACACATGCTTTTGAGCATTTGAAACCTACTGCTGATATTGTAGGTGAGAGGCCACATCAAGTGACTAAGCTGGAAACAAAATTAGAAGTGAGGGCTACAAAGCTGGAAAATCAGGGTCTGCCAGTCAGGCACGTCCCATTCCCCTCTAGCTGCAATCTTCAACAGCAAGAATAAAGTGACAGAAGCTGTTGGAGGGTCTGCTTTATTGAAGGCAGCAGACTAACAAACATTTGACGGGGATCGGTATCAGGTATGGAGAAATGTCTAATGATTTGGATTGAAGAGCAGATGCAGAAGCATACTCCTCTCAGCGCAGAACAGTCATGGCCAAAGCTGTCTGTAATGTTGAAGGAAACAATGTCAAATTTACTGCCAGCTCTAGTTGGTTTAAACAATTGGAGAATCAGCACTTGTTACATAACGTGAAAGTGAACAGAAAGTCTGTGGATACTGATGTGAAGGCAACTGAAGGATAGTTGGAAACTCTACATGAGCTGATAGTGGAGGAAACTACTTGTCAGAGAGCATGAGTCAACCCTCCCGTCATTAAGACACAATGCCCAACACCTACATTTTAAAGGAGGTAAAGTTTCATTTGACTCATGGCTTTCAGGGGGTACAGTCCATGGTTAGCAGGCTGTGAGGAAGAAATAGCTTGGTGGAAGGGCATGGCAGAGCAAAGATGGTGGCTGAGAAGCAGAGCACAACAGTGCCAGAGAGGAAGGGGCGAGGGACCAGATATAGCACCCAAGATGTTGCCTGCATGACCTACTCAGACACACTCAGAAGCATGCTTTACTGGTCCTTTGGGCAGATCCTAAGTCAGTCAACTCAACACAATTATGGTTAACCATCACACTAAATAGGGATGAAATTTCTATTCTTGAAACAGATGATGAAAGGACTTTCACCCTGAAGAAAGCCAACTCATTGCCAAGTTAAAAGGCCTTAGTATGGATTTAATAGCCTTGCTTGTGAGCAGTGTCATGGGCTACAAGTTGATCTGGCACAGAGAGGATCCTAGGGCTTTCAGCACATGACTAGGCACACAATGGCAGTGCACTGCTGGTGCAATAAGTGATTAGAAGTGGCCCAGATCATTTTCTAGCTTGCCTCCCTAGTTCTATACCAGTGAAAAGGGGAAGTACTATTTGGAGACTAACAAAACCTGGCAGATTTTTCTTATTGTTGATGATGATCCCCCACATCATCTTCATTCCAATATCAAAATGGTGTTTCTCCCTCCAAATGCCACCTCCTTCTTCCAGATAATGAATCAATGGATTACAGCAGCTTGTAAGCTCTACTACCTGAATAGGGCCTTGGCTCAAGCTACTGCAGCTACTGAGAAATACACTGGGAAGGCTTTAACACAATCCTGGAAGCATTCTGGCATCTTGCTGGGCTTAGGAAGGTATTGCTAAGGAGTGTCTGAATGGCAGATTGCACAGAAGAGTCTAGAAGAGGTACTTGTTATCACAGGACACAACAGTTCCCTGCAGACCTTGTAGTGGGACACGTTTTGGAGGTGGAAGATGGTGATATTGATGGTCCTGTGTACTTGTGTCTGAGTTTTTAATCAAAAAGTTTAACATGTCAAATATTTTAAAATGAAAAATAAGCTTATAAAATAAGGATGTAAAGAAAGAATAATTCCACACTGCTGTAAAATATTTGTGTTTTAAGCTAAGTGTTATAAGAGTTGAAAAGTTAAGAAGAATTAAAAGTATAAAGTAAAAAAGTTACAGGAAGCTGTTTATTACTGAAGAGACAATTTTTAAAACGAAATATGTCTAGCCTGAGTGTACAGTGTTTACAAAGCCCACAAGAGCATCTAGTCTTGTCCTCGGTCATCACATTTACCTACAATCTCTTACGGACTCACCCAGAACAATTCCTGGTCCTGTAGGTTCCATTCATGGGTGAGTGCCCCACACAGGTGTAGCATTTTACCTTTTATACTATATTTTTTACAGTATTCTTTTCTTTGCTTACATGTATTTTAATATGCAAACATTTAGTACTGTTGCCTATGGTGTTCAGGGCTGTAACATGCTGCCTGGGTTTGTAGCCAGGAGCAATAGGCTGTACCATGCAGCCCAAGCATACCATGGGTTGGGCTGTCTGGGCTGTGTGTGAGCTTCCCCCTGCAGTGCTGGCACCACAACACAACTGCCCGACAACACGCCTCTCAGACCACATCCTCATGCTTAAATGGCACATGACTGCACCTGCCCGATAAAGTGTCTTTCACCTTAGATAGCAGTGGAAACCTGGAAATCATTTTACAAAGTTCTTTCTTGCCAGTATTTTTTCCTGACATCAAGAATTCATCTTATAAGAAAAAATCTTTGTAAGCTACATCTTACGATGTTGGTACCAGGGCTTAATACCCTGCCCTGCATCAGTGTGAGTTGAATGGTAATCTCATGTTAACTACAGTTTCCTTTCTTCACTGGAATGGAGCATTGCACTGAGGGGGTCACTCTCTTGAAAAGGGACACAGAACTCTGGGAGGAAACAAGTGGATTTGGAGAGGAAGGAAGGACCCGAATGGTCACATCCACCCATCAAGTCATTAAAAGACGCACTAGTCAAATGCACAAGTGTAAATATCACATGCCTTCTCTTATATGAGAAACCCAAAGTGTGAGTAAATTAAAGGGCAAAATGCAAAACAGATCATAGAAAACAGAGAGACAGATCTTTTGCAAAGGGGAAGGGGAGCAAGAGATGCAGAGGAGAGGAAAGGGAGAGGAAGAGGGTGTAAGAACTACAGTGAAGTATGTATGGGCACCAACTCCACACAAAGAATGTGGTCATTATGCACTGAGAAAAAGAAGGAATAAGACATGCACTGTCAGCACTGCTAGGATATCATCACTATTATGTTTGACATCTGTTACATGAGGTGTGGGGTCTGGGCTACTATTTAGAGGGTATTCAAGTCTTTAGAATCAGTCTTACCTGATATCTATCAGCTGGTATGCATGAAGGACAATCTTAGCCATTTATACAAATTCTTTCACACCCCAGACCTGCTAACAGTTCTAGAGCTTCTCTGAGTTTTGGCAGTTAGTTGTACTTGAGGCTTGCAGTGTCCTTCAGCAAAGTGTAGACTTTGCTAGAAACCAGCCATTTCTAGCCTTTAGGGATCGGGCCCAGCATTTGGGAAACAGCTGTTTTCTTTTCTCTGACTCAGGCTTATGAAAAACCAAAGTACCCAAGCAGTGATGGTATCTTAGAGGCCCTCAAAAATATTTTTAGCCTAAGTTTCCATGTTTTCTGAATCTTTATGTTACTTTGATAGGAATGAAAATTGCTTCTCCTTTGAACAAGCTGTGTGTCTTTTGTATTTCTGTACTTGCTTGTGAAGGATAGAAGTTTCATTTACGCTCTGAAAATTCTCCTGTTCCTGTAGAATTTTTTTCTGTAGCCACGTACTGCAGATGTTAGTTGTGTCAGTGGAAACGAAGATGTCTTGGCTTCCTTTATGCCAAGTAGTTTCCTGTCTTTGTAGCACAGGCCAATCTAAGAAATAGTCACCAAACAACACCAGCCTGCTTCTTTTCCTTTGCTTGGTGATATATGTTCTTGAGAGAATCTAATGCAGTCAATAGCAAAGGGTCTGAAAGTAGATAACTGTTTCAAATATCGCATCTGCACCTTGTTGGCTTTGAGAACTTAGCAAATTAAAGTACTGACAGAGTACCAGGTACATGATGAGCACAGTTACCAGTGTTAGCTTTTCTTAGGCCTGGTACACTTCTGGACATTTTCTGATATCTTATTTTCCAGAATATCCTTTCCTCCTGAAGAGGAAAACATGCCTCTTCAGACTAGTTTATATTCAAAATGTGTAAAAAAATCCAAACATACAATGTATTTTAGTAGGCATCATTAAAAAATAGATATCATTGATTGCCTGCTCCTTGACAACTTCTAGGGAGACTCTTGGATCTCTCAAAAAGTCTTATTTTAAAATTTTGTCTTCAGTATCATAGGACCTGTAAGTAGTAAATCCACCTGGGACTATCAGAGTGGATGACCCTCCTTTGAGTGTCCTGTCTTTGTTGCTAGATTTGGGGACAATGATGACATTGTACCCACCCCCTCAGCCCATGACTTGTGCCCTTTGGACTCAGTCTTCACTCAGTATCATATGGGACAGAGAAAGGTCTTTTAATAATGTAGCAGGAAGTGACTTAAGATGTCAGGAGGCCAACTTTTATTTTTTAAGAATTAAAGTTTGGAGAAGACCTTCAGCTCTTTTGGGAACCCAGGACAGGGTGAAAACAGAGGTGGGACTCACTGCACAGGAGCTGTAGGGTGCAGAAGCGGTATTACCTGAATTGGGAAAAGTCTTGAAAAATGAGTTCACTTTCTCAGTTCTAATGCTTATTTTCTCTCACCCTTGACAGAGGAATAAACAGAAAATCTCATGAACTAGATCCAGATATTTGAGGAGTACTATATCTCCAAATGCTATCCTGACAGACTGTAGTCAGGGCTGTGGCCACACTATTGTGATTGTGTTCTGTGGGCACCAAATGTTCACTGCCTGCCCTCCAGGAAGTACTTAACAAATGTTAACTGATTTATATTACTGTATTTTCCTATATCCAAGAATCATCTTTTATATTTTGGTACCAGGAATTGAACTCATGACCCTGCGCTTGCTAAGCAGGTGCTGTGCCACTGTGGCATATCTCCAGCCCCAAGAATCACCTTTAAAAAAAAAAAAATCCTCTGTTAGTCTAAAGTCTAGGGAATGGAGTATTTACACAGTTGTGGAAAAAATGACCACATATTCTGTGGTCAGAAGAGGTAGGTAATAAACATTATTATTAGCATTGCCTTTGAAATCTGAAAGACCATAGACACTGAACATTTTGCCACCACATTTTAGTAACCGAGGTAGGTTAGAAGTAAAAAGAAACAGATTTCCATTCCCAGGCTTCTCAAATCCAGGCTTAAATGCTTTTATTTTAACTTATTATGACAAGGAAACTAAGTAAAAATGTACAGAATATCACTGCAGGAGCCCAGTACCGAAGCTCTGCGGCTTTTCCTGGAGACGGCCCTTCGTCTCCAACAACAGAGTGGCTAGGAAAGGAGAAACAGGCTTGAACATTTCCCTTTTAAAGAGGAACTAATATATAGACTGCTATTTTTCCATTATAAAAGAAGTAAGTGGTAACCACTGAGACTTACCAAGCAGTTACACTTGCTAAGCACTGTAGTAAGTGGTTTGTATGCCATTAACTCATTCATAGCTCTAGGACATAAGAATGACTCTGTGTGTGTGTGTGTGTGTGTGTGTGTGTGTGCATGTATGTGTTACTAGGAATTAAACCCAGGACCTTCACACCAAGATACATCCCCAGCCTAATTTTTTTTCTCAATTTTGCAGCAGGGTCTCCCTAAATTGCCCAGGGTGGGCTTGATCAGCCTTCGCGATGTCTTACATGGAGTTATCCCAAGTATTGTTAGAACACGTCACGTTGTGCTGTTGTCTACTACTTTGTCACTAGTGTCCATAACAGTACCTAGCAAAGATGAGGTATAAATTAGTATTGATTGTCAAATAGATCCCATCTGCAGGAACGGAGGCACTGAGGTGAGGTAACCTACCAAAGTCCCTTGGCTTTCTTAGACAAGGGAGTCTCAGAGCATTGCCACCCGCGCTGGGATAAGGAAAACCCTGGATCCTGAGCACAGAGGTGCCGGGAGCCTTTGGTGTGGCTGGGAAGTTGGGAGGACCACAAGGAAGAGTGATGTGCTGAGCACTGGCTGAGCAAGACTTCAGGCGGCATCAGAATTAATGAAACTGCCACATTTAGGCAAGAGAGTGGCGGAATGAGCTCTGCAGGGTTGGCAGAGGGCCACTGACACAAAGGCCAGGTACACACAGCAGTGAGGGATGACCGAACGTCTCCTCCACCCCGATCCACGATTTCCTCCAGCGAATAGAGTGGGTATAAAGCTTAAGCCTGCAATAGCAAACGAGGGAGGAGCTATTATTGCACATCTCAGTTTAGTTTCTTAAACTGAAAGAGTCTGTTATTATAGGTAGGCAGCATTTTGTAAGAAAAAATATTCAATGTGTCATCAGAAAGGCTAGGCTCTCATCTCATTTGTTCCATCAAAAACTGCTGGGCAATTTACCTGATTTCCCTATATCTCAGTCTTCTAATCCACACAATAGGGATTAGGACGGTTGGGGTGAGGGCAGAGGGCCCTGAGTTCAGCCCCTAGGACTGTCCTGTGGAAATGCCCAACAAAGCTCAAGGAAGACAAGGCAGTGTGCCCATGCTGCCTAGCTCAGGTGCATCCCGTTCACACCTGATGCTGATTTAGGTCTTTATTTGGAAGGTGAGCAGGGGCTGCACTTGTGTCTTCCTAATTAAACCTTTGGCAAAGTAATATTGCTCTTTATTTCTGTGTTTATAATAAAAGGACTAAACATTTCTCAGAGTTAAAAGCATGATTAGCAGGATGCAGGACTGGTAGGTTGGGACTACTGTGTAATGTTGCGAAGGCTGGGGGCCCAATCTGCAGGCTCAACAGTGTGCAGGTAGGCTCTTTACTGGGTCTTTTCGCTGAGCTGTTCTGAGATTACAGCTGGGCTTAGTGCCTGTATTCAGGAGTAAAAAGAATAAATGTCTAAAGCAAGCAGGTAGATGCAAAGAATTCTTTTAAGAGTATAAACTTATATAAGGATTATCATAGTCTGGAGTGCTGGAATCTTCCACTCCAGGTTTACTTTGAATAAGAGGGCTCTTCTGAGAAATTAGTGTGAACAAAACAAACCAGCAGCAATGCAAATTCCAAAAGTCCTTGTGAAAATGTGCTTTGTAAAGAATGCAAATTAGGGTCATGCAGTCACCAAATATATGTGAGGGCAAGGATGTGCCTGGCACGGCTCTTGTACCTAGAGCCAACAGTAAAGAAAGCGAGTGTCACTGCACCTGCCATGGGGGAGACTGCAGACAGACAAAATACATACGTTATCAAACATGGCAACAGGGACCTGCAACAGGTAAAGGCTGTGACTGAGGTGGTTCAGGTGGACAGGGTGGGGGCAGCAAAGGTATCGCTGGGGATAAGGCTGTGTATACAGGGAAAAACCATGCACCGATCTGTAAAGCATAAAGGGACTCACATTTCCTGCTCCAGAAGCCTCTGGTGCTACGATTAAGAGTAAACGAACCTGCAGCAACACATACTTGACTTTATCTTATAGGCAAATATGCTGATTATTTATACACAGAGGCCTAATGCCAGGAAAAGCCAGAGTCCTTGGCAGGCTGGGACTGTGGAGAGGCGTATCTCAGATAGGCTAGGAAGGAAGACATTTAGGTGGAAGTAAGTTCACTCTTCTCTCTTGGCTTCCGACCAACTCCCTCACCCTATAAACCCACAGGGCAGACACAAACCCAAGCAGAGCAGGCACCGGACTCCACAGAGACACGACGCAAGTGAGTGATACTATTGGGTAACACATAGATAAGAAGTGACACACGCCTCACCCTGGAGGGTCTTATTCTCATTCTCTCGTAGCCTGCTTACAGTCGTCTTGTGATCTTTTTTCACCTCTTGTGATCTTGTCTTACCTGGAGACACCCTGTGTTTAGGACCATGTGGAAATCAGATGGGAATTTCTGAGACAAAATCACAGGCCCAGGAGACTAAACGATTTCTTTGGGTTGATTTTAACATGGAAAATATAGTCATTTTTGGAGGAAAAGATCCTGTCCCACCCAGAGTTTGTGACTCTTCCAGAATTCCCTCCGGTGGTTCTTCAGTGGGGCAAGCAGTAGAAAATTTTATTTCATGGCTCCTTGTGTACTTTTCTATTTTTAAGCTCAGGGATTTTCTTTATAAGAAATGCTATTATTTTAAGGCCCATTTTGTTGAAACATCTCCACGTTTTGCCAAGAATTACATTCTACCCTCATTCTACCCTCAGATGGTAGAAGAAATTTCTCCTAGGCCAGAAACTTGAACTTACCACTCACCTGAATTGGGAGAGGCATATCTCAGCCTCTCCTCTTAGTCGGGCTGTAACCTGAGGCAAGCATTGAAAATTATATTTACTTGATAGTTCAGAGTCCAGCTTGCTGATTCAAGGTTAAACATCCAGTGTTTGGTTAAAAACAATAACTTACTTCAAACTTCTTTTTTGCTGTTCTACAATTTAATTCCAACTTGTACTCTTTTCCAGAACTAAATCAGAAATTCCCAGAGACACTGGCAAGTGGGGGAAATCAGCATTCTTTGCTGTCAGCTGTTAATTAGTGAAGTGCTGCTCTGTGTCAGAGTGGGCAGGAAGTTCTTCTGTGGACAATGGCACCTTGTGATCTTGCATTACAAAATATCAGCGTTTATACAAGTGGAGTGTAAACATTATGCTATGTGTTACTAAAATTCATATGGGTTATTAAAAAATGAAAAAGGCTTCACTAAACCTCTTACAAAGTACTACTAAAATGTACTAAGGAATCACTGTTAGCAAAGTCACAAGTAATCTTTCTTTTAATTCTTCAAACTCAGGTTATCGCATAGTTATTAGGTAGGCAAAAAACTGTGTCTAGAATTTCCCAAAAATGTTTGAACTCCTGATGTTTTATATGTTAGACTTCAGGCAACCAGTATTTTAAACTGAGTTATAAAATGGCTAAAATTTAGTTCCCCTTTTGTAAGTTGTCTATTAAAATCCTTCCAACAGCTCTATCCCCTTTCTTTGTTATCTCCTGAAATCTTTAGTAAAATGTTTAACATAATATCTGAGTATTTTCCTCTGTTGTCAGAGAATTGAATTTGAATTGTTATCTGTCTGACACAGACTAGAAATTTTAAGACCACTTTTACAGTATTCTCACAACAAGACACAGAATAGATACAGATTTAGTAAAATTTAACATCATCTTAGTCAAAACTGAATGGTTTTATTTTGATATTGTATTTTATCAATATCCATGACAAAATTGCTTCAGGAATCAAATGCTCTTATTTTGTTCTTTTTGTTGTTCTTAATTATCTTTAAAAATCCTAGCATTATATAAAGTAAAAAAGAGCTGCAAACCTGGGAGAAAGGATAGAAGTACCCAAGGGAGAACTTTTCAAAACACAATTAGTTCCCATGAAAAATATTGAATTTCCAGAATGTTTTGGTTCTGTTTTTGTTTTTGCTTTTGTTTTTTGAGGTACTGATGATCAAACTCAGGGCCTTTGCACTGGGCACTAAGTTGTCCCGGCTAAGTTCAGACTTGCTACCCGAAGCCTTCCAGACTGCAGGGTCATGGGAGTGTGCCGTCACCCTGACCTCCGACAAGTTGAACATATACTAAAATTAAATCTCTGGGATTCAGTGGGTACATCTGTATGAGTTTAGATGCACACATTTCTGTCCAGGGAAGATCGTCATCCATTCACGTGTTCTTGAGAAATTATACATCTTGTTATTCAGACAATTCTAAATAGGCTTTGTATTGCTATGCTGAGTCAGGAAATTTACACAGCTTTCTTTGGAAAGTAAGAAAGCCAGGAATTAGCTTTAGGTGTAAAAGAAATCTTTAAGAACAGTCCACTTTAATACTTCATGCCTCTGGATTGTTTCAGGCACTACAGACCATTTTTCTCTGCACAGGACCCTAACACAGAGTGAGGAAGACAGGTCTGGAAGCGAAGCTGACAGGAAGGAGGAGATCAGCACGAAATGCACGTTCTCCTCAGCTGTTCAGATCACACCTAGCTCCGCCACAGCCGCATACCTTGGACACTGTTTCCATGGGCGAGGCGCAGCTGGGTCTAAGAATGGCTGCTTTGGTCCTCAGCTTTCCATTTGAAATTTAGAACCAGGTTCACTGGTAGAGTCTCTTATATTTTGAATGGCAGTAATCATCTAAATAACAGTTTTTCCTTTCCATATGCTATTTATTGTGAATGATAAAAAGATCACTTTATCTATGAAATTTTATGTGTATATGTTAATATATATAATACTTCTCAAAATTTTTCCATTAATTAATATTCAGGTTTATTGTATGAAGTTATTTGTAATGTTAGCTTATGATTTTTAAGATGCCTGTTTTTCCTGCTATTCTGACCCTTTTTGTTGGTAATATTATTTGTGACTTTTCATATTTGTTTCCTCTTATCAGTTTTCCTTGAGGCCTACAATTTTGACCTTAATTTTATGTCAGAGAGTCTTGGATTCCAACGAACCAGCGCTTTGTTGCCTTTCCCATGTGGGAAACTCTGACCTTCTTCTCTCTGAAGGGGCGAACTCCCCGCTGACCCTCCAGCTAAGGCTCCCACTCACTGTTCGGTTTCTGTTACTTTTGGGTGGAAGCTGTGTTTATCTCGCTTTTTAAAACCAGCCATGTATTTTTCCTTTTTTTTACTTTTCTCTTTACAGTTAATTTTTACACACTAGGAGCAGGATGAGTTCATCAGATAACACAATCTGGAGGAGCCGAGATAATAAAATCGCCCCAAACTGGACTAAAGCCTCCACTATGAGAAAGAACCCTTCCTCTCACCCCCTCCCCTCCCGTCCTGTTTTCCTCTCTCTCTTCCGTCTTTTGTTTTTAAAAACACACACTATGCTTCAGGCACTGTGTGGACACCTTACAAACAGTATTTTCACTACCAGTTTTCAGGAGAGGAAGCTCCAGTGAGAACCAGGGGAACAGCCCAAGGCCGTGGGCCACAGGTGAGTGGCAGGGGTGGCTGTGCACCACACACACCCTCCCCTCGTCTCCCCATCACACCTGTGGAGATGTGTTTACCTTCGTCCTTCTAGTTCATCCTCTTGGTGAAATAAATGCTTTAGCAAAGGCAGATTATTGTAACAGAGATGCAAGGGTGATACAAACATACAGTGAATGTTTAAATTTTTAAAATACTCCCCATCACTTCGAAAACACTTAAGTTATCATTCTGGCCACTTTCTGGAGCAGTTCTGGATGTCCTCTTCCACGGGTGTCTTATGAGGTGTGATAAAAACATACAGTGCTGCTGCTACCCAGGGCCACCCTGCGGGAAGGCAGGCCCAGGCCCAGGGCCACCCCGTGGGAAGGCAGGCCCGTACACACCTCAGGTTGTCCTCGTTCACGTTACTCACGGGTTTGACACCTCTGACTTCTGGCTCTCCCCCACAGCCCAAATGACCCCAAAGGTAAACGTTTTGAGTCAGTTCAGGACACGGAGGCAGCCACAACCGTGAAACTAAAGACAAGAAAAAGAGTTTCCAGAACCGCTTCAGAAAGTAGCACAAACGATGGAATAAGTGTGTTCGAAGCGGGGGTGGGAGTGGATTTTGAGGGCAATTAACAGCCCTTTTACTGTCATAAATTTTTAAAACCTGAAATATTTGCCTTTTGGGGCATGAGGACCCACCTTATATAGTGCTAAATGAGGTGAAACGGAAAGTAGGAGGGTTCTAGCAGCGTCCTCTACCCCAGTCACTGGGTTTATTGTCAACTGTCCTATCAGTTCTCGCTGGTCATAGAAATATTTACTTGAGATTCCTTCCGGTTTGTTTGCTTTTCTGTTTTGTGGCACTGGGTATTGAACCCAGGGCATCTACACTGAGCTACATCCCACTTCTTTTTAAAAATATTTTTTAAATGTTAAAACAGGATCTCACCATATTGCCCAAACTGAAGCTTGGCCTTCTGACCCTTCTGCCTCAGCCTTCTAAGCCCCTGGGTTTACAGTGTGTGCCCACCTGTTATATTTGTATGCAAAACCTTATAAAATGTAGACAAGATCTTAAGAGTCCATAAATATTTCCAGTTGTGTTCATCTCTACCTATTTGTCATGTTATAAAAATGTGCACATGTAACCAGAAAATGTAATTCTATTTTCCACTGCAAAAAAGGCCTGGTTTCTTGATTTCTACAGTTAAAATTTCTAAACTTGAAGTTAAGAAACTGGACTTTTTATGGAGTAGCAAATACAAATAGCTCCAAGGATGCAATGCACAAGCAGTACAGCTTCACTAATGAGCTGTAACTGTTACAACTGTTGAAAGACCGTTCTAGAGGGAAAGATAAGCATTTGTCAGATATTCTTGAGCCTCTGACATACCTTTAAATTAAAGATATCTTTTCAGAGAAATATAGGTAGTGACCAGCCTCTGCTGAGAAGTCTTAAAAGTCTTCTTTACTTGAGTGAAATGCAATGTAAAGTAGCATAACTTGGCAAATTACAAATGACTTCTTTGTTTTTGTGCAGAATTCAAGTGATGAACACTAATGTTTATGTGCTGTTTGACCGAATAATAAAAAGCTATATTTACATTTTAATGCTGATCATAATGTACATATGCATCATTTTTATTTGGCATTTTGTGCTCTCATAGTTCTTTCCCTATTTATTCCTAAATCTAAATCCAACAGTTCTAAGCAGCTGGACATCGCCCACTGATCTCACGGGCAGTGTGTATAGTCCTCCCCACTTGAATATATATATATCTTCAATAAGTTGGGGCTGTAAATTGTGGAATTTTCCTTGGTTCAGTCAGTTCTTTTCAGATACCATTTCCCTGTAGGTGAACTGTGTGCCCCGTGTCACTGGGCGGGTACTGCCTGGGCGGGACACAAGATGACTGAGGGGCTCTTGCTTCAAACCAGAAGCCAAGCTGACCCCACAGCACCTGGATGGGGAAAGGCCTGGGGCAGGGATGGGCTGGGTCAGGGACAGGGATCTGCTGAGCACTGGGCTGCAGCTTTCCCTGCACCTCCAGAGGGTCTGGAGGGGCAAACAGCCATCGGGGTCCATGCACCCTCCCAGGAGCAGCCGCAGGGCACAGGCCGGGATCTGCACTGGGCAGCCTAGACTGTTACAGTTTGTGTTTGATGTTTGCATGAAACGTGGTTCCACAGAGAACTTTGTCTTAAAGTATGAGCCCAACTTTTCATTATATCAAATATTGTATTACAATCTTTCAGAAACTTCCTTAGTAGAGAATACACTATGTTAACTTGTCATTTTAAATAGTCTATGCTTTTAATCATTTAATTACCACATTTATTATACTAGTGTGTTATAACCATAGTGTTTATTCTTACTGTAGTACAAGAGTTCAAAGTTACTATCAATGCTAACATTATCAATGCTATTATTATTAAGTGCTATGTTAAACATACTTTAAGTGTATCACCCATTTCCAAGTTTACATCAGTATATCTTTTAAAAATGGGCTTTGAGGCCAGCTGTGGTGGCACAAGCCTGTAATCCCAGTACTGGGGAGGCTGAGGCAGGAGGATCACTGCAAATTCGAGGTCACCTTGGGCTATAAAGTGAGTACAAGTCCAGCCTGAATGAGACCCTGTCTCAAAAAGACTGGGCTTTGAAATTCAGA
Source organism: Dinomys branickii (assembly GCA_004027595.1). NCBI lineage: Eukaryota > Metazoa > Chordata > Mammalia > Rodentia > Dinomyidae > Dinomys > Dinomys branickii. The sequence goes on along the minus strand of PVLD010012341.1, from coordinate 37,344 downwards.
GGACTTCTGTAAGCTCACCCAGAGACACACAGATAGTAAGCATAAGAATTGAATTTAAGAAGAAAATGTCCCTTTCTCAGTTGCCTGATCATCATAAAATTGTACATATTCCACTATCTGTGCTTGAAATCATTAACTTTACAAACAGTGGAAAGGAGATGTAAAAATCACAGGAAACTTACAAAGTTATAATGACCCTCCTTTAGCCACTATGGACTAGCTGTGAGGGGCAGACTTGTAGAAAGGGAGGAGTTTGCCTTCTTCCTCCACGCAGGGGCAGAGAGACACGTGTTCACCCCTGTGGGTTCCAGCGACTTCCCAGGAGAGGGTGTGTTCTCGAGGGGCAAGTGACCGGCAAAGCCCAATAGCGCAGGGCAGTAGGAGGACTGGGAGGGAAGGGAGGGGCGCGGGTGAGCAGGCGGGTCCCCCTCCTCCTGGGGGCGCTGCTCTCACAGTCATCATTACCCAGCCAGCCTCACAACCGAGTTCTGTTGCCCAGATGACAATATGCCCAGAGGGCAGAAATATCTTGAAATGCAAAGGTTCTCACTCCTCCCTCTGAGAGCCTCTTAACCGGAACGTGTTTATGAATAAAATTTGAATGTGATTGTTTCACTGGAATATTTCAATTGATGTGGAGGGTGGGAGGTCGGGGAGGGAGAGGATCTTATTGGTATCAGGTTTCCTCACATTATTAGGTGGCCACTTAAAAGTTTAGTTTTGAAGTATCTTCTAATATCTCTGATTATTTCAGGTGGCAAGCCACGCCCATGTGCGAAGGGGAAAGCATCCATGGACTTTTTTTTTTTTTTTTTTGCGGTACTAGGGATCGAACTCAGGACCCTGTGCTTGCTAGGCAAGCGCTTATTCCACTGAACTATATCCCCAGCCCTTGATTATTTCAAAAGATGGTATGAGCCTTTAAAAAACCAAAAAGTATTGCTGCGTCTCTCGAGGGCGGTTGAAACACTTCTCCCTTTTTCTCTTCCCAGAATAGCACAATGCCGAACTACAAACTGATTTATTTCGATATGAGAGGGAGAGCAGAAATTATTCGTTACATATTTGCCTATTTGGACATAAAATACGAAGATCACAGAATAGAACAAGCTGACTGGCCTGAAATCAAACCGAGTAAGTAGCCCAAATTCTAGTTCTTGAATATGTAGGGAAAATAACCTCCCAGAGCTGTTTGCCTTTCCTGAGGAAAATGAAAAAGAAAAAGAAAGGTTTTCCAGCCTTACCTAGGTTTTGCAGTCTGAGTAGCTTTAGAGTGAGAAGTAGCTGTCCAGGAAAACTAAATAAAAGCTATGTGGCTCAGCAGATTTTCTCTTACAGGTCAAAACACAAACCTCACAGGAAAATACTATGAAAATAAACCAGTATATGCTTTGTCAGAAGAGGTGAAGGAGACGTAGGGCATATTATCATTTCTATTTTATCTTTGGGATAAACTGACCAAGGCCCAGGTCATCTCTCCAGTTGCATGGCTGCGGAAAGCAGGGTTCAATTTCAGACCGGATCCGTTTAATACCGTGGCCCAAAGCATTTACACTGGACAGCACAAACAGCACTAATACTGTATATTGACAATATTGACAACAAGTATTGACATATTGACAATAAATTACCACCTGCCTTTTGGAAACATGTGTTCCTTATAAACAATTGTCTCTGCAATCCCTTTTCCTAGCAGAGATCCCTCCTCTGGAGGAAAACGTGATCTTATTTCCTGTTCTCATAGAACTGACACTGGCCGCCAGTGCTTCTTCTGATGTCAGTGTGCACAGGCGGACGGTGGACTCACAATATGGAGCATTCATTTTTATTCACTAATTAGACCAAATGGATTGCGACTTGCCAGGATAGCTATATCTATATATGTATATACTTTTTTTCTTTCAGTTTTTAAATATAACCTTTATAATTTTAACTTTTCCCAGAGTGCTTCAGACCATATTTTACATTGGCTTGTGTCTTAGTTACTTTTTCTCTCATTGCTGAGATAAAATACCCAATACCCAAAATTAAGGAAGGAAAGCTTTATTCATCTCACAGAGGTTTGCAGAGGTTTTAGCCCCTAATCAGCTGGCTCCAAGGTAGGGTGGCACATGGCAGAGAGGCATCCCAGAGGAAAATTACTTTACGGCAGCAGAGAACTGCAAAAGGCCAGGGAAGGGAGAGACAAGCCTCTTTCTGCCCCTTTTATCTTATCCAGACCACTGGCCTTAGGGTGGTGCACTGATCCAGCAATCACCCACACTTAATCCCAGGACTTTTCATCCCAGCACTGCACTGTGAATCAGTCACACACTCTATGTCCCCTTTCCAAAGGGAAAAACCCTATGATCACATGAGGCTTTGGGGGGACATATAGACACAAACTGTAACAGCTTGTCATTATGTTGTTGAAAAAGAGAATGTCTGCATTGTCTTAATAGTTTTAGAGAGTCAGAGATTCTTAGAGAGGGATCTTAAAGTTCCAAATGGTGAAGATACAGTTTTAAGTGCTTGGAGAAGCAGAGCTTCCACATGAGGTGGTCTTAAAGAGGACAGCAGTTTCCATGGTGTGAAACCCAGGGCTGCATGCGGTTGTCAAGGGTTAGGCTGCTTCTTTCTTGTTGGCCTGCCATCTGTCTTTTTTTTATTTATTTATGGCAGGACAGTGCGCTCCTTCTACATTCTAGTCCATGGGAAGTGTGGAAAGGCGAGGGGCACCAGCCTTCTCTTTTACTATCAGGCCAAGAAAGCTGTATGTAGCACTTCTGAGTCACATTGCTTTGGCAGAAGCTTGGTCACACGGTCCATGCTACTGCAACAAAATCTGGGAAAGGTTGACTTCATTGTGGAGAACTATTTGCTCAGATAAAAATTAAGGGTTTATTCCGCTGAAAAGCTGCCTCTATTACAAATGTTATTTGGTATTATCTATCTCCCATCCACTTTACCTGTGCTTACCTGTATTCAAAACTCTAGGTCTACGATATCCCTTTGCTAGAACCCAGAATTAAATCCCAGGTCAATACATTCCATCACTGAACATTTTTATTAAACAGTTCTTCTTGGCTAACCCTTGCAGATTGTGCACATGTGTTTTTCTTTTCTCCTTTAACGACATTAAGCACTTTTTCATTAAAAGGCAAAGACCCGTAAGGACAAAGAAAGCAAGCTAACACCAAACTGTGGAGGCTAGAAAGCAGGGAGATACGATAAGGCCCATTGCGATGGTTAATTGCGTCAGTTTGAGTAAGAGAAGCTCGGCTAAATGGGCTGAGCAATCGCCCACGCTAGGCTGTGGAAGCCCCACCCTGGGGCCGCTCCTACCCCGGACAGTACCAAGGGGAGATGAAGACTGGGCCTGCTTCTGCTTCTCCAGAGGGGCTTCAGTGTTCACCGTCACCTTGTCACCACCCCTGCTTCCTGGCGCAGGCCTAGTGCAGACCCCTGAGCCTTCAGGGGTACACTGCTCACCTGTCCACGGAAGGCCCCTGGCCTTCTGCTCCGGATGTGCCTGCGACACTGCCGTGAGCTCCAGGCTTTTGACTAGATCCTTCAGATTTCCAGTGCACGCTTCCACCTCTGACTCTGTGGTCACCATTGCGAGCCAGTCTTGTAAATTCTTACAGACTTGGGTGTCTTTGTTATGTCTGTTTCTCTAGTAAACACTGACTGGTACACTCGCCTATCTCAAACCTGAGTTTGGAGGAGAAAACCCAAGCGGACTCTTTCTAGAGATGCTCGAAGAGGAGCAGGAATTAGGAGGAAAGCACCTCCGAGTGCTGAGCTGAGAGGAACTGACTGCCAGGAGACTGTGAAGGAGCAGCGTGACTACCAGACCGCATCTCCTTCCTGGATGAGGGTGGAGAGGATGAATCCAGAGATTCTGGGACAGCTGGCATGGCAGAGGGCAAAATGCTAGGATGAAGATGGGACGCAGTGGGCTGGAGATGCAGCTCAGTGATGGAAGAGTTGTCTAGCATATGTGAGGCCGTGAGTTCCATTCCTAGCACTGCAAAAATAAAATAAAATTGGAATGGGATTTAGTGGAAGTTAAAAAACTAACTGGTGAGATCCATGCCCTTTCCCTTGTTCTAAAACTACAATGTTGTGAGCAGCCTAATATCCCTCAAACAAGAACTGAAGGAATTCTCTCTGAGGAAGCCGGCCAGCCAAAAAGAGATGTCCAGTAGATGCTGAACCCACTTCTCTTTGGTAAGCCCCTCCTGCACACCGAGCGTCCAGTAAGCATTCACGTCTTTGCCTCTTCAACAGAATGTCAAGACCAAACCAACATATGTTTGAGAAGACCTTCCAATATGAAACAAACCTAAACAAGAAACGAGGAAAGAGGAAAAGCACTTCTGAAGAAACTAAGATAATTTAATGAAAAAGAAGCATGGAAAATATTATAAAATTCTCAGAGAGAAATGAGGATATTCTATGCATGAAACAAGAACAAGATGCAGAAAAAGTGATGTACACAAGCACATTTCTTAGAAATTTAAAATATGATACAAACAAAATGATAGGTGAAATGATGAAAAGGAAATTCCTCAGAAAGTACAAAGAAAATAGGAAAATAAAAGATGAAAGAGAATTAAAATCAAGAATTAATGAGTTTAAGCCGAGCATGGTGGTGCATGCCTGTAATCCCAGCACTTGGGAAGCTGAGGCAGGAGAACTGTTGGAAATTCAAGACCAGCCTGGGCTGCATCATGAGACTCTGTCTCAAAAAGACCAAAAAAAAAAGAAAAAAAAAGAAAGAAAGAAAAAAGAAAAAAAAGAATCAATTAGTTTAGGAGATTCAGTTTCCAAATCAAATTCTGGGACTAGGAAACACAAAATGGAAGAAAAACTTTTAAAAGAATCTTTTTCATACAACATTGAAATCTGGGCCTGAGGATGTAGTTCCATGGGAGAGTGCTTGCCTCCCATACATTAAACTCTGGGTTTGATCGATAGCACTGAGAAAAAAGGTAAACCTGTCATCTTACAGCTTTCATATATTGGTTTTAGAGGTATCATTTCAATTAATGTAGAACAGATTATTCCTTCTTTTATATCTAAATGTCTGAGGAAATTTAATTCCTTAAATATATCAAGGGGAGAAGATAGAGTGATCAGTTCAATAAAAACATTCTGAAGGAAAATAGAGATCTTTGGCTGGGTGAGGTGCCACACACCTGGAATCCCACCACTCGGGAGGCTGAGACAGGAGGATCACTGCAAGTTTGAGGTCATCCTGGGCTACAAAGTGAATTCAAGTCCAGCCTGAAATGCATAGTGAAACCTTGTTTCAAAGAAAAGACAAAAAAAAAAAAAAAGATAAAGATCTTCGGCAGAATTCATCTCCTTTGGGCGCCCAGTGAGCTTGTGCATCTGTGCTTTTACTTAGATAACAGCTCTGGAGCTTCCTGCTTTGATCATGATTGTGAATTTCAGTCCAACCTTCTCATACTGATTCTAACTTGCAATTGAGATACTATGTCTGATGGGCTATCTGAAGTCTGCAATCAAATTCGCACTCAAGGAACAACTCTCCTTTCTCAAGAGTTCCATTTATATCCCCTGGCTTGTTCTCCTTAGCATCTACAGAGGTGTCCTCTGAAGAAGCTCCTGGTGTCTGTGTGGCGCCTATGTAAAGCATAGCATTCCAGGCACAAGGACACCACAGAGTGGAACAGGCCCATCACCCTGCTGTTAGTTGGAGTTCTCTAGAGGACTAGGACCAATAGAGTGTACCTATAATTACAAGAAGGGATTTCCTAGGTTGACTTACATGATCAGAGGCTGGGCCCACAGTAGCTGTTTGTCAGCTGAAGCACCAGGGAAACCAGCAGCCACTCAGTCCAAGAAGCCAGCATCCTCAGAACAGGAGGGAACCAGGATGCAGCCCCAGTTGCAGGCTGAAGGCCTGGACCCCCTTGAGAGTCACTGATGAGAGTCCACGTTCAACACTAATGAATCAGGGGTTTGATATTCTTAGGCAATGGCAGTAAAAATCATTCTGGCTCAAGAACCGAACTGGCGGGTCTGCGCATGCTCATCCCTTCCTCCACTTTCCACCCTGTCCAGGCCCCGGGTCTGGGAGGTGCCAATCACAGCTACGGCAGGTAGTCCCTCTTCTGCTTGCTGACACTGTGCCAGCCACTTCTGGAAACACTCTCAAGGACACACCCGGAACTTCGCCTCACCAAGTGACCAAGTGATGACCAGGCATAACCGCCACGACCCCTATTGCCAGGGCAGGCATTCTTCTGAGGCTCATGTTAGTCGCTTTGGCCTCCCCGCCTCACTGTGGTCTGATTCAGCATCACTGAATCCCTTCAAGCTTTCTGACAGATGTTCCTGTTAAGTGACACCTCCAACAACATTGGAACTATTGTAATTTTTTTTTCTGGAACCAAATGAAGAACTGAGCATTTGTCATCTTAAATTTCTTCTTGCTGAAAGCAGATGATGTTTCATCTGCTGGCAGCTATCCCAGGGTTGGAGCAAACACTTCCCCTGGCCGGGAGCGCACCACCTCCCACGAAAACACATTCCATGCTCAGTAGTTCCCGTATTAACAAATTTAGTCTTCACTCTGGGTTAAAATCTGCCTTTTTCCCCTATTAGTTTTTGTTTCTAGTTCTGCATTTAAGAGCCAGTGAGAATAAGTGAAATTTTTCTTCAGCTCTGCCATATTTGAAGATGGATATCAGCTTTCACCTGGTTGTTTTGTCTCCTGCGGGTGAAATGCGTCGAGGTTCCCCAGCTAAGTCTCACAAAATGTGCTTTCCAGGCTCCTCTCTGCTTCAGACATTATTCCCTAGACTTGACTTGTAGTATTCCTCAACATGTGGTTCTCAGATCTATTAAAACAACTAAGTATATGTTCCAATCTTGCCTCTACCAGATGTGAGACCTGGGCAATTTATATAAAGTCTCTTAACATTATTTTCTCATTTATAAAATGAAATAATGGTTAAAAAATTGTAAGTATTTTTTAAAAGTGTAAGTATTAAAAAAACTAATAGGGATTTAAAGTATTTAATGCTACCCCTGGCATGAAGGACCTCCCCAGAGTGAAGCACACTTATGTCCTCTTGTTTATATACTTTGCTTCAAATAAGGCACCCCTATGTCTGTCAGCTTAACTGGAACTCTGCCTTGCTCCCTACAGTACCTCAGCCATCTGCAGTTGTAAGCACACTCACTAGATAAGTAATCAGAGATGCTTTTAGACATGTGTGGTGGCATGCCCGTGACCCCAGCCACTTGGGAGCCGGAGGCAGGAGGACTGAAAGTTCAAGGCCAGTCTAGATAATTTCATGACTTAGTGAGACCTTATCTCAAAATATAACGCAAAAAGGGCTATGGTTGTAGCTCAGTGGTAATCTCAGCAGAGCATGTAAGAAGCCTTTGGTTCAATCCCCAGTAATGCCAGAAAGTTTTTTTAATTCCTGACATGACATGAACTATCATTCATCTTATATTTATTTAGTATGCAAGTGAAAGACTTAAATGCCACACACAAAATTGATTCCAGCACTTGTGTGAGGGTCCGGAATAGCACTTTATTCTTTTCCATCTCTCCTAAATTATTTCTGTTTGGGAAAATTGCGGTCAACACACACAGCAGGATTATAAAGTCATTAAATGATGTTTCATTGATTTCAGAGGATTTTAAGAAATCTGTTAAGTGGAAAAACATGGTTTACAAAATATTACATACCTTATGATTTAGCTTTTTAATATATATGGAAAAATCTATTAAATGGTTATAACTATGTGGTAGAATTATTTTCTTATATATATATATATATTTTAATTTTATTTTAAAGACAAAAGAATGGAGACATATGAACCAGAAAAGCCATAAACAATACAGAAAATACAAAGTTACACAGAATATAGTAGGGAATTAGAACTGGATGTTGTATTACATAGTTATCTTCACATTAGTTAACACAAAAACATTAAAGGAAATACCAAATTATAGATAAGATAGTAGGGAATTTGCA
>PVLD010012341.1:0-29238 GCA_004027595.1 Dinomys branickii | reverse complement strand
TAGAATTATTTTCAATTTATACTTTTTCTATAATAAATGTAGATTGTTTTGTGACAAAAATACAATAGGCTTAGATAAAGTAAAGTAGGGTTTGCTAAGAAGCTGTGAATATGGTACATGTTATGAGTCTATCATAGAGGAAAATTCTGCTATCTTGTTGTATGTTTCAAATACCCCATCAAATAATATTTTGGCTAAATTTTATTATATCATAATTCATATGTAAATCAAAGGCTTAATAAATAATAATATATATACACATTATATATACTTATATATACTTATATATAGTTAAGTAGTAAGTCTGAAACAAAATCTAGTGTCAAATATAGTATCACTATAAGCCCGGATGTTAGAGCCAGTCTTGTCACTGACCTTTAATCCAGGTTTTTAAATCTTTTTTAACTTATAAAATGTAAACATTTCATTTGAGATTGTCAAATGTCCCTTTGAAGAATACATATTTAAGAATTCCGTGGTTTTAGAAGTCATTCTTTGTAACCATGATTGTTTCCACAATTTTCTGTGAAAATGGACGTAACTCTTGATTATGTTAGGAGGCTGATTTTTTGCTCATCTTATTTGAAGCTCTTCCATTTGGCAAAATTCCCGTTTTGGACGTGGATGGACTTCTCCTTCATCAGAGCCTGGCAATAGCAAGATACTTGACCAAAAACACAGGTAACGTGTTTACTGGGGTACACATGTGATAACTGAGAAAAATCACCTGACATATTCGATATTCATTAATTTAGCTATTACTGAACACAGTAGCACAAATAGGAATGGAATTAAATGCTAGAGCAGTGTATTTATCAGCTTTCCTGTCCAGGAGACACAATAGCTGATACCCACAACTAAAAGAGAAAAGGTTCAGTTGAGCTCACAGTTGCAGGAGAGTCAGTCCTGCTGGCAGGCTCCAACAGAAGCAGCAGGTGGACGGGAGGACATGGTGGAGGAAAAGCGTGGCTCATGGTGGCCAGGAAGCAGGGCAGGGGAGCAGCGCCAGAGAGGAAGGAGGGGCCCAAATACAGCGACTCACCCAGAAACACCCAGGAGCCTGCTTCACTAAGCTGCTGGGTGCTTCCTAACCCAGTGAATTTGGCACACTGGGATCAGCGGTCCCAGGCAATACAAATGTGCTGTCTGTATCTCTCTGTAACCTTCGGCACGGCCTTGCAAACTAGACCCTTGTATTTACACTGCAACCTGCTGTTCTTGCTGCATACCTCTTTGCCTCTTGTCTCTGAGCCCCTTATATGGAATTTAATTGGAAAATTGGCCACGTATTTCTCAACCCAACATTTTGCTAGTACAAGTATTATAAGGTATCAAAGAAAATTAATCAGCCAGAAATCCATGTGACACATGAAGGTTAAATTTTCTTAGACAATTAAAATCATGTACTTGAGACTTCCAGGAAGATGGTGGAATGGTGACCAACAGAGAAACAGCTTCTCTGATATGTGGTATCCAGATGCTCGAATAGAGAAATGTAAGGAAGAGAATGAGAAGGGAAGTGGGTTCCCACGAGCCAGTGTGGAACTGAGTCAGAATTAGAACCCACGGGGAGAGGAAAGAGAGGGATCACAGTGAGGAGGAGGGAAGGGGCAAGCAGCACTTTTTCCCTGAGCCCCAGACTGCTGTGTGGGAGGGTTGGCTCGAACCTGCAGAGGTACCGTGAATACTGGCAACCCCAGAGGCCTCCACGGAAAAGTACACCAGTGGGACAGAAAAGTGGATACTGTGGACTGCAGTGGCTGGTGAGTCACTGAGTTCAGACACCCCCGAGGCAAGGGTGATTAGCCAGTCGCCATGTTGGAAAGAGGCCAGCTGAAGTCAGAGCTCAGAGAAGCTACGGGTTGGCTCCATCTACTGGCTCCAAGTGTCAAGGTGAAGTGCAGCTGAGTTCAAGCTGGCAGGAGGTCAGGCAGTCGAGTTGGAGTTGACAGGAGTCACTTGGAGTGTTGCAGGCTGCAAAATTAGGGTTCCAGCCTCGCAGCCAGAAACCAGAAGCAGCCTGAACTTCAGGAGAAGTAAAGGCCCAGGTTTCCTGGGATTATTCATCACAGTGCCGTAATTCTACTGCTGGCTTGCTGGGATCAATCGACATGAATCTAGTCCTTCTGTCAACTAGTGACAGCAGAGACATATCCTCAAGTAGACATGTTCCCCCTACATTTCTTCCTTTCTTTGTTTTTTTAAATTTTTAAATTTTAATTTTCTATTTTTTTCTTGTTTGTTTTTTATGTATATGTGAGCATTGTCTCAGGTTTGTTTTCTTCTGTTTATATAGTTAAAGGTAGAAAATTAATAGTCACCACAGTCTGTCATTTTCTAGGATATATTTGATACTATTGTTATTCCTGATTGTACTACTTTAGCCAAGGTGACATAATTGTTCTAATCAGGTGTTCTTTCTTCTATGCCAAGACTGATATTGCCTGACAATCATAAACAGTGCTATAGGCCGGTATCAAAGATCCAGGGGCTAGGCTAACTAGGGAGCAACTTCTCATCCTTAATAAATTGAAGAGGTAGAATCTTGCAACAGAATCAAAACTGAAAAACTAGTCACACCTGGAAGACATCTCTGAGAAGTAGTCATTTCCTAAGGCTTCTCAATACTAGCAATAGAGGTAACTATCATAAATTATTTGCAAGCATTAACACAGGAATTAAAAAATAGAAAATGACAGCACTTGCAGATGCAGCCCAACACTTCCAGCTCACCCAAGGCAGACCCGGGGGTGATGAGGTGGACGATTCAAAAGCTCATCTGGACTCTGTCAAGTGGTGACAACAGAAATGACAAAGCAAATGAATGAGGTCCTTCAAAATATAAAATCAGAAATAATTGCTCAGGTAACTTCAGAGATGATGGCCATAATAAAGGACATGATTAGTGAATCTGGAGAAGATACACATAAAAAAGGAGCTTGGGAAAATGATGGAAATCATGAATGCCCAACATAAGAAAGAAATGAAATATATTCAATTAGATATCTAGGAGATCATAAATTCCATTGAATGTATACACAGCAGAATGAACCAATGTGAGGGCAGAAAGTCAGACATAGAAGACTGGGTTGCGGTTAGTGATTATGAAAGGAGTTCTTAAAAATAGCCAGGGACTGTGAAAGGTCAGTACAACATCAGCTAGGTGATGCAAAGGAGAATAACATGAGATTGATCAGAATCAATGAAAAAACAGGAGATAGCACAAATGACATTAAAATAAAACCTGTTTACAGAAGTAATGGCAGAACTTCCCAAGCAAGGAAAAAGAATTTGACAAATAGTAAGTGAGGCATATAGAGCTCTAATTAGCCATGATCAAAGAAAATCTACCCCAAGGTATATAATAAGCAGGATTCCAGAAATTCAACCCTAGAATATTAAAAGCTGTTAGAGAAAAGAAACAAATCACTTATGAAGAAAAGCCCATCACAATTATATCAGGCTTCTCAACACAAACACTTAAGTCAAGGAGAGCTTGGAGTGAAATATTTCAAGCCCTAAAAGGAAACAACCTCCAACCCATATTGATGTGCCCCATAAAATTATCTTTCAAAATTGATGGAGAACTAAGATATTTTCGCAACAAAGAACACCTGAAGTACTCCATTACCACAAAACCAGCACTCCAAGGTGTTCTGAAGGATGTTACAGAAAGGGAGAACAAAGACTACAACTCTATAAACCCTGACAGAAGGAATCTACTGGTCAAGGCAAGTAATTGAAATCATGTACTCAGTGACATCCTTCCTCCTAGTCATACTGACAAAAAAGAAAGAAAGGGACTCTGTCTGCACTGAGTACCCTCTAAGGAGTCTCGGGTGAGCACTTGACCTCTGGATTGCACTTTTAGTGCCCTCTCCATCAAATTAATGAGGAATAATAAACTTAGTGCTCATTTCTACTTGATGCCCTTTCTCTCACCTTTGGGCCATTGTCTTTTTCTCTCTCTTTCCCACTTTTCTCACATACTGTTTTTTTTTTTAAGTAAAACTCTACTTTTGTGTTCTTTCAAAGCTCCTTTCTTTCTCATCAATACACAGAATCAGCAGTTTTCACTCCCAACTCCCTTAACCCACTCATAGTTACCCAAATGTGCCTAAAAATACTTACCTGGCAGGGGAGATACCATGATCACCAAATGTGCCTAACTACCAGAGATTGACTATTGGCACAAAGTCAAGTATGTTAAAGATGCAAATACCTAGCACATGGGGCACCTATGTGTAATTCCAGTGGCTTAGGATTCTGCCTCAAAAAGTAAAAAAGGGCTGAGGATATATCTCAGTGCAAAGGCCCTGGGTTCAATTGTCTGTACTAAAAAAGAAGAGAAAAGAAAAAAAAAACTTGGGTTACACTAACACATGCTATATTTCAAGTGAAATTTTCTTAGGGTTAGGAGAATAGAAATTATTTTTAACTATGGAAATCTGTCCTTGAAGTTAAAGTGAAATTTAAATTCAGCCTTAAGTGATGCCTCAGACTTCAAGAGGAAACATGGGCCTGTGTATACCCTGTTTCCCTGAAAATAAGACCTAACTGGAAAATAATCAGCCCTGAAGACTAGGGGTAAGAAGCACCAGCCTGAGTCACCTTGTCTTATTTGCCATCACAGAGCAGCCACCCCGGAAGAGAACAGTGAGGTTTGATCTTCTGCATAACACTGGCCATCACCATGGTAATAACCAGCAATTATTTTCTCATTAGGTCTTATTTTTGGGGAAACATGGTGTTTTTCAAACTTTAGTGCATCAGGATCACCTGGAGGCTCATTGCACACATTTTCCTCAGCCATGACTCCAGAGACAGATGCAGGAGACCTAGGAAGTTCTCAAGAATTGGCATTCTTAATGATTTCCTAGAGGATACTGATGGACCTCACTTTGAGAATCACTGGGAGAACATTCCAGGCAGAGAGACAAAGGCAGGAGAAAAAGAAATCAACTTTGAATATGCAGGGCAGAGGAACAGAAAGAAAAACTCTTAGAAAAATATGTTGGGTCTCGTTTGAAAGATTTGGAGTATGGATATCATTCCTTAAACAAGTGTCTTTTCCATTTTCTTTTTTTCATCAAGAAAAGCTGTGTAACTACAGGGAGGAGTTTGGCAGGACTTCCTGACCACACTTTGCACTTGATTGGCCTGACTGCAGGAAAGCACATACAAGGCCACTGAAATAGTCCAGAGGAATCAGAAAACAGGACAAGCAAACTATGAGAAAGTTTGTGAACATAGAAACAGTATAGTGATGGAAAGACAGGCGTTGGCACTGGAGGCAAAGGGTGAGGGAGATGGTTTTCTTTTCTTTTAGTAGTGGAGGTACCATAGAGGAACTTTGCACTTAGTTATATCCCCAACCCTTTTTCATTGTTTATTTTGAGACAGGCTCTCCTTTCTAAATTTCTCAGGCTGAGCTTAAACTGGTAGTTTTCCTGCCCCAGCCTCCCAGCATTCAGAGATCACAGGTGTGTGCCCCAGACCCGGGGCAATTTTCATTCTTGTGGCATCACATATTACTGCTTCTTCTTCTCTTTCTCCGGTTTTGTTTTCAAATTGACTTCAAATTGACTTGGGGAGGGTACCAAAAATCAAACTCAGGACCCTACACTTGCCAGGTAGGTATTTATGCCACCGAGCTATATCCCCAGCCCTACTTACTTCAATCTGAAATATGCTCAGACAGGAAATACATTTGTCTGCCTTCTCCAGTCAGCCATACGTGTCTTTTATTCAGGGCTGCAGCCACTTCTGAGGCTGACTCACGGCTGAAGCCTGGTAACTATTTGTTGAGTGAAAAGGAAGAAGTAGGGTGTTGAGGTAGGGTGTGGTAACTCCCTTTGGGGATGTGTTGAAGAGAAGTTAGGAGTCCAAAGAGTACCCGGAGCCATGTGGAAGGGGAGGCTGGGAACACGGGCTTCCAGGTCAGCTAAAGCTACCCAGTGAGGCATCATCTGTGTAACTTCGATAATCAAAGAAGCCTTGAGTGTGGGAGTTTGAGTAGGTCTGAGAACTTACAGAATTCTGAGGGATTTTTCGAGGTCAGAGAGAATACTTTGAATATATTCAACCTTTGAATACTTCACAAAAGAAACAGTGTACAGATAAACTCTAAGTGACTGAAGTATTTTCTTTCCCTTTTAATAACTTCACTGAGGTATAATTGACTGTCTTGGTTACTTTTCTCTTTGTTGAGCCAAAATACCTGATGCCCAAATTTAAGGAAGGGGAGGTTTATTTAGTTCACAGTTTATGAAAGTTTCAGTTGAGTGGAACTTCCACAGTTGTGGAAGTTTCAGTGCACAGCCATACTTGGCTGGCTCCAAGGCAGGGTGGCGCAGGGCAACTGTTCATTTGTCCTTAAATTTTTTCAAGTATATAAATCTAGTAAAAATTTTGCAGGCTTCCTATCTATTTCACTTTTGGGAACACCATGTCTAATCAGCCAACGCCATAGGTCTGCATGTGTCAGATTAGTCTGGTCAGTGCTGTGCATCTGCTGTCCATTACGGTAAGTATGTGGACCCTGCCCTTGGCGACTGAGTGCTGCCGCCTGACCTCTGCCACTCTGGGATCCAATCAAGCCCATTGCCCTTAGTCCTAATTGAATGACCACAGTCCCCACCGTAAGGTCTGGCATACGGAGAAGAGCAATGACAGGGCTCTTCAGGGATGCTGGTGCTCCTGTCACAAATCCCTTTCTTAAGGTGTTGATGAAGGGTTTATTTCCTGGATCATCCCAATATGGAGGATTAGGTTTAACTTGACATATCCACTCCAGCATTCCCATTTCCCTAAGCCTCCGAATCCCTTCATCAATAATACACCATGGAATATCAGGCATGTCCAACTCAATCACAGTGGGCCAATTTTTGATCCACAGCTTTACTAGAGCTTCCTTTCTGGCCAAACTCACAACATTTTAAATCATACTGCTGGGCTCCTTGCTTTTGATTCTCAACATAAATCTGGCTAAAAGCCCCCAACAGTAACCATGCCACAGCCTCAACATTTAACTGCCTTGAAATGTCTTCTGCCAGATTAATAAGTCTGCCATCCTTAATCTTCGTCTCAGGCAAAGACTCTGGACATGAGCAAATTGCAGACCAACTTTCTGCCAAGCCATAGCATGCATTGTTTGGAGTCCAGCACCCAATGCAGTCCTTTCCAGCAGAAATCTCCTGAACCCAGTGTTTACCAGCAGGATTTCTATCAGCCTTCTGGTCTTCTGAGCTCTGACCAGAATCTCCTAGACAGAGTAGCCAAAGGTGTTCTAGTGCTTTTCTTTCAAACAAAATCGCCAAACCTTTCCAAACACTCCACAAGCCATTTCCAAAGCCTCTTGAACCACGTGGTCAGGTACAGTCACAGCAACGACTCCCCTCCTTTGGTGCTTACAGTTGCTGTAGAAATACAGAATTATAATGATGGCATTCTTTAATGGCTTCAGGGATTCCTGGAGTTGGCTCTGCAGTTTGATGATACAAAAAGATACCATAGCCTCTCTTTCCATTTCTGTGGACTATACTAATAATCTTTGGCATGAATTGTTTAGCCTAATATGCCATGTAGATCCATTTGATTATCTTAACTCACTACTTGTGAGATGTCAAGAATGTAGCAACTCTGCATGAAAAATTTGAATTTCTTTGGCAGAGTAGGAAATATAATGACGCTAGCTGGTTGCTCTTAGCATTGCTGGACAAACTACTGAAGGAAAACAATGAACTCAAAACATCCATCAGAAGTTTAAAGTCTTCTGGCTGTGAGGACAAATTCATTAAAGAAAATAAGGAGCTCAAAGATTCAAATTCCCTGTTCCAGACAGAGATAAGAAACTCAAAAGTTTCTAAGTGTGTCCTGAAAGCCTGACACGCAATTTGCCCATTATTATTATATAGTTCCTTGAATTTCAGTACGTTTAACAGTTGTACAAAAAGAAATCCATTTTAGAGTATTTCCATACTGAATCATTTTAAATAAACAGCAGTGAGAAAATATTTGGAAAGACCAATGATTTATTATTGAAACAATGATTAACAAATGGCAGGAAAGAAAAAATCCTTTATTACTTTAAAATTTTAACCTCCAGGCAGAAAATAAATGTTCTTGACAAAAAACTGACTGGAAAAATAAAAATTATTTGTACAAAATAAATTATAATCTACATACAATTTATTTATGGTAGCATTGCTTATATTAGCAAAAAAATTGGAAGCAATTCTGTAAGCCTGAGACTAGATAAATAAATTGTGATAAAACTACCTTAACTAAGAACCATGTGGCTGAACAAAGATGCTCTCTAAGTACTTATAAGAAAAGATCTCTAGGGTACATGGTGTACAGGGGTGCATCTAGTGGAATATACCATCTTTTGTTTGTGTTTTCCTAAAGAAACAACAGAAGAATACACAAGAAAATATCAAGAGCGATTAGTTGATAAGATAGGAGGTAAAGGAGTAAATGAGGTGTTGGGGATAGGCGTGGAAAGGTAGATTTTGAATTTACAGCCCTGTGACTGTCTTGCCTATTTAAGGCAAGGAGTTAAATGGAGCCTTTCATTAAGTGTAAGTGCCCTGTCTTTGTTCCATAGATTTGGCTGGGAAGACAGCAACAGAACAATGTCAAGTTGATGCCATTGTGGACACCCTGGATGATTTCATGTCGAGTTTTCCCTGGGCAGAGAAAAATCAAGAAGTAAAAGTAATGTGATCAGTTTGTTATCACTACTATTAATCACTTGGCAGAAATTGTTAGGTGCTTTGTAAAATGCTTTTTAGTGTAGAGAACATGTATGTGTAGTGTTAGACCATCAAATTATTTTAAAAGCTCAAAGCTAAGTACGACTCCTGCCCTCCTCCTTCACATGGACCCTTCCCTCCCCAGAGGTGGCCCTCTTTTTACCTCCTCAGCTATTTCCTTAGCAGTTACACATGTCCATATTTCTATAGCATCTTTCTTCGGTGCATCAATCCTAGACAGTTTCTATGGATTTCTTATGTCCACAATTAAGAATTTATCTCTTAGTCATCCTCTCTGCTTCCCTTTTTCTCAGGATACCAATGTAATGATTAAAACTTTTTGGATCGAGTCATTACTCCAGGTGTTAGTTTGCCTGTGCAAATTATACACAGAACTCTTCACTGTAGTATACTTTCATATTTCCTTTCTCATTTTTCCTTGTCAGAGTGAGTAACTGCTTTTTTTCTGTTCAATAATTTTCACTTTTACTTTGGATCTTCTCAGACTATCCAATAACCTACCGGTAGAATTTTCCATAAGGTCACTGACCTCAGGTCACCCGCTGTTCCCAGCATTTCCTTGAAGCCAGCCATCCTGGAGGCCTGTAGCCTTCCCGTGACACTCGCTAGGTTTTCTGCCCAGCTCTCATCACTGCCCTCTCTCTGAAATTTCATAACTGGCTGCACTGGTGTTTCTTCCTCCCTCCGCTGTCTTAGGGCACACGTACTACTCCAAAAGTGACCACTGAAGTTTGATGCCAGGAGGTAGTGTCAGGAGGTGTGACCAAGTGTGTCCTGGGAGTCCCATGACATCAGTGTGGTTTGCTTGCCAGATGCTTTCTGCATGGTTGGCTTGTCTTTCTGGTGGCCTTGTTCCCATGCTGGATGTTTCTTTGGTCCTTCTCTGGGTTCATCCTTGTGTTTTCTCCTTGTTTTTGTGGAACAGTTCTCCAATAGCTTTTTGGTCGTAAGTAAAAAACACGGGGCCTCCTTTGTCTTCATGTGTTTTATTTGATATCATGCTTCTTTCACAATTTGGCTGAGCATAGAATTCTACATTGGAAGTGATTTTTCATTGATATTTGGCAGACATTATCTATAGTGTTTTTGTTGTTGAGGAATCTGAATTGAATCTAATTACTGACCTTTTGTATGGAATCTATTTCCCCTCTTGGAAAGACTGTAGAACACTTGGCTCTGGAATTCCACAATTTTATACTGATGAGTCTTTGCTATAACCTGAATTCAACCATTAAACTGTTTCCTTGTTGAACCGGTTCAATCTGGGATTTGTGTCTTGGAAATTCAAGGAAATTTCCTTTAATTATTTCACTGATGACCCCTTCTTTTGTGGTTACTACTGTTCCATTACACTAGAATTTCTGTTATTCAGATGCTGAATCTTTTCTCTGTCTCCCTTTTTTTTTTTTTTTTTGTTCTGCATTACTTTCAGGAAGAATTTCTCAACTTTTCCCTGAATTCTAAATTTCTCATACTGTGTTAAAATTTATTAAGATTCTTTTATGGTGTTTTGTTCTTTGAAAAATTTTTATATTTATTTAATTAATATAATATTGTATCATCTTTCCACCCACTGCGAGGACCTTGCTTGTGCAAAGTTGCTTTTTACCCCTCTTTGTTTTCGCCTCTTCTCTCAGGAGTCAGACCATTCTTCATAATCCATGATAAACAGTAGTGGATTCAAAAGTTTCCACAAAGCTGTGAGCATGTTGGTTTCGAGTATCACTAGGTTATTTTGGGAGGTACTTCCCAATATCATGGTCTTCAGATAGCCCAGATGTACTGGAAGGAACTCCTGGCGAGGATTTATGATTCCTGCGCAGAGATAAAGGCCTGGCTGCCGTGATCTGGAGACACACAGTAAGAGGGCTGGGAGCCTCAGCATTTAGGTCCAGGGCACACGCGTGTTCATTTGATCACCCTACTTTTAATATGTTGTGGGGCTGTAGGTAGGGCCGGCTCCCACTTGTCCTTTGCGGGTGCACTGCTCGTCTTTATAACTTCAACGTAAGTGTGCTCTTGTCTTCTGTGTGCTTTTCCACCTCAGCGTGTCATTTTAAAAATAGGCATTGCCATCTGACTGGGTCTGAGGAGTTCCCCGTAAGGGCAGACGGAGGACAGAGACCTCAGGTCAGCCCCACCCAGGGAGCAGACCTTGACTTGTCATAGAAAAGCTTGTCAGGGGCTGGGGATATAGCTCAGTGGAGTAAGCGCTTGCCTAGCAAGCGCAGGGTCCTGAGTTCGATCCCCAGTACCGCCAAAAAAAAAAAAAAGAAAAGAAAAGCTTGTCAGGACAAACAAGTGCAGGGGATGGTTAGGCACAGAGAAGTGCGTGGTCAGAAGGGGCTGGGGGTGCTTGTGGGGTGAGCTTCACTATGGCCTGCAGCTGGGGGTATGTGTGTGTTCTTGTGGTTGGTGACTTATGGAATTTGTGAGTCTGTAGAAAGTACTGGAATTCTACACAGACTCAATTTATAGGTAAAAGGGAATGGCCCATTTTACTGTATCTTTAAGACACTGGAATTTTCTTTTTTGTGTCCTAAAAGAGAAAAAAAAGATATTATAGCCCTCAGTAACTTTGTGCCTTCAACACATACCTTTCCTAAAAGTATGTACTATGACTTTTCTTGTCTTCTTTCTACCTATCTTTAGTTCTCCCATGCAGCATGGTGGATTTAATTGAAAACAAAATCGTGTGTGTTGAATCTGCCTTCTTTATCCAGAGTCCTAAATGCATCTCCTCTGTTAATCTTCACTGCAGCCCACCAGGGGTTTCCTGTAGGGCTCTCAATGCATTTACGTGTTTGTCTCCCACAGCTCCAGCAGGAAGTGTCACATGGGCAGAATCCTGTCTATATTTTCAACCAATGCCCCCCCCCATCTACCATGGTGACTTTTACGTTGCAGCCATTAAGTACTGAGGGAAAGCATAATCACACACTGCATCTACCAGGTGCGCGCCACGGCCGGGCCCGGCTCTCGCGTCTCTCCACCACGGTGCTCTTCCTAGAAGAAGGAAGAAAAAGAAAGTGGCTAGTGGGGTGCCAGACAAGGGACAGAGCTGCGACCTGAGCCCACAGCCTCTACCTACGGGCAAACCCATTTGAACAAGCGAATCACACTCGGAGCACCCCTTGGGGGTGAAGCTATTGCTGTTCCCTTTTTGCGGACGAGGACACAGACGCAGCAGTGTAAATCACTTGGCAGGGTTGTTTCACATGCAAGTGGTACACAAAGAATACAAGTCCGCCCCTTGGACTCCTGTTCTAAAGCACAGTGCCGACAGCTGCTCACAACAGCTGTGCATAAACATTTATTACCGCTTAAAGCTAGGAACTATATCCAAGAGCCACAGCCCAGAGCCACAGATGGCCATCTCAGCAATTTATGCAAGCACATTTGTACTATGCCTTCTACTTATCTAGTAAGGACCTTCTGATTTAAATATAGATATTTGGACATAAAAGCATTTACATTTACCAACTCTGAAATAAGTGTAAGGCATGTGGAACACACACACACACACTCACACATGCATGCTCAATCAAGAAAAGGTAAATAAAAGCTCAGCTTTGATAACAGAAATGTAACACAACTTCTGTCATAAATACCTTTTTGCTCTGGAGTTAGACTGCCAGGCTCGAGTCCTGGTTTACTTATTAGCTGCCACTGAACGCTGTATTTATACTTGAAATTCTTTACAAAGTGGAGGCTATAAAAATCTCCTTTTTTGAAGCGTAATAGAAGGCTAAAAGATGATGTATACCTATGGCTAAGGGGAAAGTATCGTCACACAGCTCAGTGTTCCTTTTTCCGTATGTTTGTCAGAAATAGCATCTGTATTTCATATCCTTATGAACACAGATACAAACTCACCTAGACCCCCAGGTTAGGAATGAAGTATCTAAAGCCTTTTCTTGCATGTACCAAAGTCCCCAGCATGGGCAGCCCGTGAGGCCATCAGTTTCTCTCACTCTGTTTTTTTACCTTTGCCCTTTTCCTGTACCTGGAGACACTTGCCAGGGGAAGTATCTACAATACCTAACACTCTACCTTTGTATTAGAGAAACAATGCCCTTATATATATAGCGCTTACCTGAAAAACCAGTTTCGCAGAGCACAGCCATCCAAGTTCATGAATAAGTCATAGGATGGAAGAGTATATTTCAGAAACATTGTCAATAGCTGCAGACTACTAGTACACAGTGAAAAGGGGCACAGTTGTTCCCGTCTCTGTAGTGGATCAATTGCTGCCACCTTGTGGTCACAAAAGATAATGATGCAGTTACAGAGCGAACATGTGTGTAACTAACTGTATATTAATGGGTCGCGACAATATTCTTGTTATCCTATGTGCTTTTCAAAATTTCATTAAGTGTACACAAAAATTACAAATGTTCCAGGTCTTGCTGCGAAGAATTCCATTTCATATCTTTAAAACGTGAAGGGCAAATGTATCTCTGGACATGGTCACCATGCCAGTCCTTCAACTTACGAACGTCGGTCACTGTGGTCCTTCAGTGTGTCTGCATTTCCGTTTCCTTGTCTGAGGAGGAGCTGAGATGGCAGATGAGCAGGAAATGAGGCAATTCTCTGATCTGTGCCCACCACTAAGTGGGTAATGATATTGATTTTAAAATAATGCTTTGGAGAAACACACAAATCTCCCTCTAATCCCTAAAAGCCATATTCTAGTGGTGACCTCTCAGGGTGCAAATCTGCCTGTCAAGTTTCTGGAAGAGGAGGTAAGAAATGTCTGAGCCCACCAAGTAAAGGAGCACCTGCCTAGGGTTTTCCAGCAAGCACAGTTTCCAAATGTACATGTGCAAAAAACAGTATGTAATTTCTGTTGTTTGTTTTGTGTTGTTTTGTGAGTGTTCTTCCAAACGCACCTTGCATGATCACGAGTATGCTGATGATTATGTCCATTTTGTTAAACCAGGTAACTCACCAAGCTTGTGAAGAGACCTTGGCTAAAGAGAAGTCACTGGCACAGATACTATAATTTTTTGACTTGGCATTGCACATTCACAAGCGCTGGAGAAACTTAAGCTGTGAAAAGTGCAGGAGACAGAGGTTCCCAGGCTGGATCTTGGGGACAGCAGGGCAGCGTGTGTCCAGCTCCCCTCTGTTTCTAGCTGTCTTAGGAGACCTGTCGCCAGCACCTTTCCGGCGGATGCCGAGCTGAGTGGGCTGTGGGAAGTGCTGAGGGGCTCTGTCCCATCACCCTGATCTCGCAAACCCTGTGTAGGCAGCAGGGGGACTCACTCTCATATTTAATTTAAATTTTCACCATGAGCACCTTATGTAAGAAGAGGCTCAGAACAAAGAAACGAGCAGAAGTCAATGATGGCATTTTTAAGGATTCAGTTTTTAAATCCTCAGCTGAGCAATGTATGTAATTTTAAAGAGAATAAGAAAAACAAGAACAAAATAACAACAACAGAGACAAAAACAAAGCAAAGCAAAAGCAATAAAGATGCAGGGTTTCAAAACAAAGTGATAGGAATTAACAGTGGTTGTTACCGTGTATATTGCTATCTTTTTTTTTTAAAATAAAAGCACAAAAACATATTAACAAACAGACACCAATTAGCATAAAAATAGTACAATCACAACTGATCTACAGACAAGGTGACATGATCTCAACAGTGGTTATTGCTTTATCCACTGATATCTTCGAAGTGTAAATATATGAACCCATATGCAGACATGCAAAATTGGTCAGACAATTAATCCTCTCAACAACAGAAGAACACAAAACACAAAAAAACCAAAGACAGAAAACAAAACAGGCAAAAAAAAAAAAAAAACCACCAATAGTTGCTGCTTTGCATATTGATATCTTCGAAGTGTGTGTTCAGGATAACACATACAGACATACAAGATTGATCAAATTTTTGTCAAGAGACAAAAAATGTATGTATGTATATATGAATATACATATATGCAGGAGGGCTAACATGGTTCTACTATTGTATTATATCACTTAATGCTAAGGAATAATTGATGACGGGTTATTTGATCAATATATTGCTATCTTAATGAAGTTGCTCAGATTAGCAGATGTAAGACTGCAAGACTGATCAAACCATTAAAAAGAATAACAAATAATTTTAAAAATTAGAAATGATACAGAGTTTAGGCAATGCAAGTAAATATGCAAATAATGTTTTGTAAAGTGTACCAATATAAGGCTTTGTGTTCTAGTAACCTGTATTAATCTTGCTAAATCATAATCAAAATATATATTAAACCAGCAAGCTGGTGAGACAATTATCTACTACTTCACTTGCCTTCATAAAAGCTGGTTACTTATGAGTACTAATCAATGATATGTATGTGCAGTACTTCAACCTTTTGAGTTGGCTTTTATTTCATAGCTAGATTTTTTCAAAAGCCAGACTGAATCCAGGGCTTTTCACTGAGCTACATCTCAAGATCATTTACTTTTTTATTTTGAGACAAGATCCCACTAAACTGTTAAATTATCCAGGCTGGGCTAGACATTATGATCCTCTTTCCTCACCTCCCAGAGTGCTGGGATTATAGGTGCGCACCCTCATCCTTAGCCAGCCAAAATTTTTGTACAGAAGAACAAAAAATTACACAGATAGGTGATAGGTAGATGGTCAGATAGTTAGACTGAGGCATTCAGAAACTTGAGTAAAAGCCTAAAGACAAGTTGCAAACAATGGATACACCTTTTTTTTTTTTGTCTCTTTGAGGCAGAGCCTTGCTATGCAGTTCAGGCCAGCCTTGACCTCACTTTGTAGCCTAGGCTGGTCTGGAACTCGCAACAATCCTCCTGCCTCAGCCTCCAGAGTGCTGGGATTACAGGTGTGCACCACCATGCCCGGATGATGCACCTGTTTTATATATATTTTCCCTTCTAAGACTATTAGGTTTATTATGTAAATATTAGCTTAATAATATATCAAAATTGCTATCTGGATGATGTGTTTTATAGATGATATTCAAGGCAGATAAATCTCATAGTAAGGTACCATGGTGCCTAAGACAGAAAATTCAGGCAGGCCCAAGAGCAAAATGATTCATTACAGCTTCTGTCCATTAAGTGTCATGGCAAGACTGTCCCCTGGAGCTTGAATTTGTGAAAGAAAGTGAATTCCCTTTCCTTCAGTTATCGTAAAGTTTAAGGGAGCTAAGTTAAGAAACAAATTCTAGAAATTAAAAACACTGTGGAATAAGTTTTATTAATAAAATTAGAACAAGAATCATAAATCTAACAGGAGAACTTTTTTTTGTTTTCTGAAACAGGGTGTTGCTCTGTAGTTGAGGCTGGCCTTGAACTCACAGTGATCCTCCTGCCTCAGCCTCCTAAGTGCTGGGATTACAGGCATGCACCACCTTGTTGAACTATTTAGTCATTATAGGCAAAGAAACTATAAAATTGGTGACAGGGTGTTTCTTTTCAAACTCTGAGTAATGGAGAAAGGAATAAGATCTATAGAGAACCAGGCCGAATCTCCATGCTGTCATAAAATAAAGACATAAAAGAAAATAGGTAGTTACTTCACTCCATTCTGAACTCATGTGGGAGAAGAAAGATGGGAAATCTACTTCCTCTTGTAAGCACAGAATTGACTTTCCTTTTATTTGTAAAGTGACATTTTCTCTCCCTTGTAGAGTCAAGTGTTTAATGAGCTGCTTACATGTGAGGCACCTCACCTTCTGCAAGATTTGGAAACATATTTAGGAGACAAAGAGTGGTTTATTGGTAACTCTGTGAGTATGATTTATATATTTTTATTTTATTTTAAAGATAAAAGAATATAAACCCAAATAACACAAAAACAATACGGAAATAGGAAATTATAGAGAAGATAATAAGGAATTGACAATGGATGCCGTATTACATATTATCTTCACATATGTTACTCATTTATAAACCAGAATATCGCAAAAACAATAAAGGAACTACACAATTATAGAGAAGATAGTAGGGAATAAACAATGGGTGCTGTATTACATAATGTTATCTTTGCATTTGTTACTCAGTTATAAACAAGAATAACACAAAAAACAATAAAGGAAATACACCATTATAGAGAAGATATTGGGGAATTAACAATGGATGCTGTATTATAAAATGATACCTTCACTTTTGTTAATCAATTATACAAATAATGGCTCATTCCATTAATTAAACAGTTTTCTCCACCCTCATCTCCGTTGTTCTACCCAATCAGTGGTCTTCCCCCTGATAATAACTGTACTTTTTGGTTTATTTACTCCCTCAGGCTCTCACATTGGGAAGACACATGGCTGCTTCAGATTATGCTGTAACAAACATGGGTGCACTCAAATTACTATGGCATTAGGTGGAAAAGCACCCATCCTCAAAGATGGTACATAGGCAGGGAACTAGATACATTATGGTCAGCACCACAATGATAAGCCCTTGAGGCCCTCCGGGGTCTGGTCAAACCCGCAGGGTTGCCGCAGCACCCTATCGGGCTGCACCCCAGCGAAGCACTCCCGTGTCCCGGTATAGTCCGTGAGGTTGCCCCTGTGGTCCTCCAGGCTCTGTTCCAGCAAGGTGCTCCCATGGCCCTGTTCAAGTTCGCGGGGTCTCCCCGACAGACCACTGGGCTCTACCTCGACAAGGTGCTCCCGGGGGCCTGGTCAAGTCTGCAGGGTTGCCCCCACGGACTGCTGGTTTCCACCCCAGTGAGGAGCTTCCGGAGGCCTGTTCGAGTCCACAGGGTCTCCCCTGCAGACCACTGGGCTCCACCCCGACAAGGCGCTCCCAGGCACTGAGTTGAGTCCATGGGGTTGCCCCTGAAGACTACCAGGCTCTGCCCCAGTGAGGCCCTCCCAGGGGCCCTGTCTAGGTCCCCAGGATTTCCATGTAGCCTGCGGGGAAATGATTTCTATTTTTTAAAATATCAGCAAATGTATTTAAATAAAAGGGTAAACCAAAAGTTCATCCACAGAGAATGTTACTCATAGAAAATGAATAGGTTACACGGCAAGGATGAAGGCTAAATTCCTTTATGCTAAAATTTTGGGAATCATGAAATATTTTATGTCATTCCATAAAATGACAAGTTTCAAGAAGCTATCCTAAAACCAAAATCAAAGGGAACAAATAAATTTATGTTGAGTAGGTGCATAGACTGTGTAAAAAATATCTATTCTATTAGTGAAAAAGTATTTCAAGAAATATAATTTTATAAAATAGTAATTTGATTTTACAACTAAAGAAAGTTATTCTCTCAGAACAAAAAATAAAAATCATAAGTCATATTCAGTAAGGGTTTTGTGGTGCTAGACACTGCTGGTAGTGTATATTGTTTTTCCAATAAGAGTAGATCTATACTGTGGGTGCAGAAATAAAGTATGTTGATATTACTGAGAACTGGGACATTCAGTGAGGAAGAAGGGATATAGACACATAAATCAGGGAGATGAGTTAACATCTTTTTTCTATATTTGAAATATCAGTAACAACATATGCTCAGGATGCTCTTAGGTAAAGAAAAAATGTTTCTTGGCAGAATAGCTAACAAAACTGGCCATCCTGATCACCTCTCATGCCAGAGTCTGTGTTTTTAAATACTGAAAGGAACCAGAGCTTCTTAGAGCAATGGCTTATTTTTCATTTTGCACAGAAAGTATAAAAATGAGCTGGGAATACCTTGCCATATTAGAATCAAATAACTACCCAAGATAACTGGACCTCTATCGAAAGGAGTCGGGAATGAACTTGAAGGCTTTCTATTGGCCAAAGATGGGAAACATCAAGCTTCCACAATTCTATTAGCAACGAACAAAACAAACTGAATAAAAATGGAACTTCATGCAAATCACGTCAGCCATGCATGCTCTCATACACACAGAGACACACACACAAAATCATAAATCAAGTCTTCATGGCTTCATTTTAGAAGCAGTTACACAGCTGTTACTCTGCAAATTGTTAAAAACAGGAAAAAATGCTGAAAGGTTTTTGAAAAGCATGTATTCTGTCTTTCCCGTGTGAATGTACTCAAGGTAACAAACGTCACGAGACAAAGCTTCTCTCCATGAAAGCGTTCCTGCTAATATGAAAAGAAGGGTGGGAATGAACTATGAGCACTGTCTGACCCCTGAAGAATTAACAAGCCCGTCCTCAGCTTTTCCTAAACTGGTGCTCTTCCCACTGCATTTACTGAATATTTCACAGGATTTAAACTTTATAACTAAAAGTCCCTTCTACACGGTTTCCTGATGCCTTTTGAGGAGTTTTCCCCTTGCCTGCGTCCTCCAGATGCAAGGGTGAGTATTCCTCATGCACATGTCACACACTCACCTCTGAGCCTGACTCGTGGGTTCCCTCTGCACACAGAGCTTTCTCCCCAGACCGCTGCGCCTCTGGATCCTTTTCTGCCATGCAAGCCTTCCTTCTCTCTCCTCTGAAAAGGCTGCCCTGTGTGTCTTGCAGTCCCTCTACTTTTTCCTCATCACTGTAGTCCTGTAAAATTAAAGCCACATTGTGGAAGGAGCTAGCTTCCCACGTTGCTTGCCTATCAGTGCCCAGCACTGAGACGTGGCCTTGGCATGCAGTAGGAGCTCAGTAAATCATCTCACGTGGACTTGTGAATCCTTTGGTAGCATTTCTTGGCTCACAGACCATGAGCAGGTTCATAAAGCGCTAGCACCCAGTTTCTTCAGTTCCACACACAAAGCTAAAAATGGTCATCTTGAAGCTTCACTGTTGACTAACACTCACATGGAACCAAAGTCCTATTATACAGATGATGCTCTAGTCACACAGGCAAAATGCCCCAGTGTATAAGAGAGGGGCCAGATCGCCATCATCCTGGTCCCAGGGCCAATCCTAGCATTCCACTAACGAGCAAACATCTCTATATTATTTCTCCTGACTGATACAGGATAACGTATTTTAGCCAAAAATGTTTCACTGGAAAGTGTAGACCAGTGGTGACGAACTGATGGTGCTTGTATTGCCATGCGGCAGGCTGTTTGTATCACTGAAAGCTCTTAAAGGGTTGACATCCCTGGTATAGGATCTCAGGAGTAATTTACACTCCTGAGGAGTGATATAAATAATAATATATTACTCTCAGCAGTAGTATAGAAGCACAAGACAAACAGCAACATGAAGTAAGCTCAAAGGTAGGGCATTCTGTGGGGTGAGTATAAACTCTCCATCATTTGGTGACACCAGAGAAGGGTACTGTTCTGAACTACGACACTAGAAAGCATCACCAGAGGAGATGGATCCTGCATTGTCCTGTAGCAGATGAGAAAAATATGGGTTAAGTATTAGATGGGATGAAGATGTGGGAGAGGTGGAGATTGCACCCAGTTGCAAAGTAGCATATACTGTTGGATGTTAGTGAACGTGTTTATCCACCTGCATGGAAAAAGGCCTTGTAGTCTAAAGCACTAGCAGGAAGCCTCTGGGTTGTGCCCTTCTTTGGTCATTTCCAAGCTTCTATTATGTACTCACTCAGTTTTCATAGTGACAAAATTTGTTTTAAATTTTCATAATTATCTCTTAGATTAAGAAACTAAGTTTAGGCTGGGGATATAGCTCAGTGGCACACTGCCTGCCTGACAGTCACAAGGTCCTGAGTTTGATTCCCAGTACCAAAAAACAAAAACAAACAAACAAACAAATAAACTAAGTTTAATTTGGAAATGATGAAGTTATGCCTTTTCTATTCAAACTGAAAACAATATTTTTTCTGTTGTTTAACCAGGTGACTTGGGCAGATTTCTACTGGGACATCTGCAGTACCACACTCCTGGTCTTTAAACCTGACTTGCTGGACAGCTACCCCAGGCTGGGGACTTTGCAGAAGAAAGTCCGAACTATTCCCCGCATCGCTGACTGGGTACAGCGGAGGCCCCAGACCAAACTCTAGTTGACCTGTTCCATCCCTGGCTTTGCTGTTCACGATCATTTCTCCCTTCAAACAGGCCAGCTGGGACAGCTGCCCCAATAGCCTTCCACACACATCCCCACCCCCCTCCACCAGGTCTTGCACTGTTGCCATATTCTGGATTAAAAAATAGTATTTAGTTTCTATTATCTTTCTTTCTATTTTTTTTTATTATTATCTTTCTTTCTAAAGGCTAGTTTCTTACCACTTGTGCTTTCTTGTTTTTTGAGACTGTCTTCCGAGGTAGTACAGACTGGCCCTGAATTCACTTTTAGCCCTTGAGTTCGCAAAGACATTCTTTCCTTCGCCATCCAAGCATTGGGATTCCAAGCATCCACCACTAGGCCTGGAAAATTTCACACCATTTATAACTAAGGAAAAATAGTTTACATGTAGACATACAAACTTGGCAGCTAGCTCTTTAAGCCACAGTTCTTTACATTAAGAATGTGTGCATAATAAGCAATGATCTATCATATCAGTGATTCGCACAGACAGCATAGGGTGCTGTTGAACTGCTTGCTTGTCACCAAGTGATAAATCCATTGGATATTTTGCAAAATAAATGTACAGCTAAAGAACAAAAAATGGAGTCAAATTCAAAATAAATATAAGTGAAGATATAGGAAAAGAGCTGCATGTATAGGGAATATAACACTGCTACAGATCAGCAGGCTCTAGACAGAAACTCAGTGTGGGAAATGTGATTGGCAGAAATGAGGAGGCTGGACACTGGAGGCCGAACCCAGGCCTTTGCACTGAGCTATTATTTGTTAAAATTTGAGACACAGTCTCCCTAAGCTGCTAGTTCACTGAGACTAGGCTCAAACCTGTGATCTTCTTGCCTTGGCCTCCCAGAGTGCTGAGATTACAGGTGTGCTGCACCATGTTCTTCTGTGAAAGTGGTTGCTGACAAAAAGTTTTAAAGAGATCAAGGAATGATAGTGGCAAAACACAAAACAAAAACTTAGCATTAGAAAACAGAGATCAAGAGAATGAGAAGACAAGCCACAGACTAGGGGAAAAACTTACAAAATCTGTATCTGATAGAGAACTGTTACTGAAAATATAGAAAGAACTGGGAAAACTCAAGAATAAGAAAATAACTAAAATTTAGCAAAGGACTTGAACAGATAGATATCTTACCAAAAAGATATACTGATGGCAGTAAGTATTTGAAGAGATGGCCAATGCAATTTTATTAGGAAGTTCCAAATTAAGATGAAATACAAAGACCCATCAGAATGTTGAAAAATCCAAAAGACATTAGCCACTAAAAATATGGAGCCACAGGAGCTCTGGTTCATTGCTGATAGGAATGCCCTCTCTGTACACCCCAGGCCACGCAACCATGCAAGTCTAGGTATGTCCTTGTCACTTTGGTAGATAGGGAAAGCAATAAGACCACTCTGTGCTGGATGTAGACAGTGTGTAGATATTTATACAGACATCTAGACCAATTGCTAGAACTTTCAGATCCAGCTGCCTTTAAAAGCCAAACACACGGGGCCTGGCTTCTCATCATGGATGCTGAGGCCCCATGTACTTCCCCATCTGAGCGTAAATGTCTCAAGGATGTATCTGGCTCTCTCCCCATGACTGTCTCATGGATGTCTCCGATCCAGTCACTGTGGGATGGTGATACCAAAAACTTTGAAGCAAAGCTGTTCTGCAGCTCAGTTTTAAACAGTTAACCACTTCCCCAAATATTACCTGATTAAACCTTGTCAAATATCCCAGCTAGTGCCCTGGCTTTCTTCCCCAACTCTAACCTGTCATGTAGAAGGAGTCACTTTCTGTGGGAAATCCCACAGTGATTTTACAGTTTATAGTAGCAATGGGCTGTTCTTGGGCTAGTGCTGCTGGTTCTAGCTGTTGGTTCTCCCTGAAGCTGCCAACCCTCCAGGCTTACCTGCTCTCCCTGGGCATTGCCTGGCTCTGACTGGTTTCCTGGGCTGTAGGAGCACTGCTGCCCAGTGCTGAGGGGAAACGAAATGCTGAGTGAGCTCAGAGCTGGCTAAGGCCACAGCCAGGGCATGGACTCCATGGGCATGGACTCTACGGGCATGGAGATGACTACAGTGAACATGGCCCTGGTGAGTCTTTCAGGAAGGGTTTCTCAAGTTGGCTAAGATGATAATCATCCCAGATGACATGTACAGGCTGCATCTAGGTGGGTTATGAAGTTCTACCTAGCTTTTGTCTACAAACTTGAGGGCTTTGCAGTGGTCTAAGACACAGACAGTAGAAGAGCCGATTTAGATTAGCTGTAGTGTGGAAGGTGTGAAAACCCAACACAGTGAGAGGCTAATTTTTTCCAGCATTATTATGGTTTGCATCTGAATGTTCCCCCAAAGCCTAATGCAGTCACAGGGCAGGCTTCTAGAGTTTATGATTGATTCATGGTCCAATGTTGAAATTATGGATGTCAGTGCTACACTTTCCCTGGGGCAGGTAGCTTGCATACAATGTAGAGGAGAGGAAGAGGCTTGTTCTTCCAGCTGCTGCTCCTCCCTTTGGCTCTTGTTGCTTTTGCCGTTCTCAGCCACCATGAACTGTTGCCCTCTGCCAGATACTTTGGAGCCAGCCAAGTATGGACTGAAACCTCCACAAATGGTGAGCTAAGTAAACCTTTCCTTCCTTAATTTTCAGCATTGGGTAGTTTGTCTCAGCAAGAAGAAAAAATCTTGAAGAGATCTTCAAGAAAGAAAGTAACCAAGAAAAATGTAACCAAGACACACAGAAATCCTTATGTGACTTGAGTGTTTTGCTTTATTTAAAAAACTTTGCTAACCCAATGAAAGCAGTACATGTCTCCAGAAACCTGCTACCATAGCAAATATGTAATGTGCACTTGAAGACAGCTAATAGTTTTTGAATCACCTACACCCAATGTGCTGTACTAGAATAGTAACATCTGTGTCTGTGTGTCCCGAAGTCAAAGAATGAAGTCAAGGACAAAGGAGGTAGAGACGAAGAGTCTTTATTAAGAGAAAAATAGCTATCAATAGTTGGGAGGGGACCTACAAATGAGTTGCCTTTGTCTAGGAGTTTTTAATACCACAACATGACCTGGGCTCAGATTCAAATGAAAGTTAACCTATAGGAGTAAAGCAAGCTTATAGAAACTAGAAATGGGCCTAGGAGCAGTGGGGGATCACAGCAAACATATGTCTGCAAGTGCTTCTTGGCCTCCATCCTATCCAAATGGTGCATTCAAAGAGTAAAATGAGAAGGAAAGAAGAGATAAGTAGAGCAGAAGTTGTCACAGTTGGCGCCCATCACCTTGCTTTTGCCCTCCTTGTTACAACCCTGGAATTAATTGTCCCTGATTTTTAATTATCTACCTCAGGCTACTGGTAATTTTGCCAAGACCTGGTCATCCTGCCTTGGACCCAGTGCCTCTCCAGCTTTCTGCTATCTTCCACCTAACTTGCCTGTTTATGACTAGAGATTATATATCTTGAGATTGTACATTATATATTTTGAGGTGTTGTATTTTCTTTATCTTTTTCCTTATTGTATTTTGTGCTTCACCTTAAGGTAATGTATTCTTCCATAGTAGATATTATAAATGAAGATTTTCTTTCCTTCCTGGCTATCTGGTTTCTTTCCTTCCTTCCTGCTTTACCCCCTTCTCCCTATTTGTTTCTTTCTTATGGTACAGAGGACCCTTGAGTTACAACCAGCCTGACATGCAAACATCTTGGGTTACAAGTGAAATTTTAGGTTTAACTTACGACCAAAGTCTTGAGTTACGACCTAAGTGCTGGCCACTTGTGTGGTTGTAGGCAAAGGCTCACAATGCAAGAAAAACATGTAAGCATATGTAAACATCAGTCTGAGCCCAGATATGATGTGATTTCAGGCAGTGCTTTATGTAATCACTACAATTTACTGCTCTCAAAATGGCCCCAAGAAAGCTAGAAAAGAAGCTGAGGAAGAAAATGGAGGTAAAGAGAGCAATCATGATAAAACAGAAGAATGGAATTGTGGAGAAATAGGAAAAGGCGTTCACATGACCAATTGGACAATACGTGCAGCATGTTGGAATCCCATCTTTCCAGTCTTACAAGGGACTTCCGGGAAGATGGCGGCCGGGGGGTCAGCAGAGAGAGAACCTCCTGGAGGATTACCACCCAGACAACGGAATATAGCAATATGAAGACAGAAAGGAGAGAGGTGTGTACCCTGAACCCAAG
This sequence comes from Dinomys branickii, assembly GCA_004027595.1. Lineage (NCBI taxonomy): Eukaryota > Metazoa > Chordata > Mammalia > Rodentia > Dinomyidae > Dinomys > Dinomys branickii. The sequence goes on along the minus strand of PVLD010012341.1, from coordinate 4,341 downwards.
AAGGATCTGAAATGGGAACTGAAGCCTAGGAAAGACCAAGCAGAACCTCTCCTGGAGGAAAGGATCGGAGGGCCGCCGCGGCACAGTCTGAGAGAGAAGAGATGGAGAAAGAGGAAGCCACTGCTTCAAACACACTCTTGGCCCAAGCCCTCGTTCCAGCAATCGCAGCTTCAGTTTCGGGGGCCCACACTCATGGAGGCCTCCCGACTCGGCCGGGGGAGAGTGGAGTTCCAAGAGCTGGTCCGGGTCTGGAGAGGAGAGGGCGCAGCCAGGAAAAGAGGCAATGGTGGTTGGGAACTTTTGTCAAATCCAGTGTGAGGATGAGAGGTTGCAACAGCCAGGAGTCCCCACTCTGCAGCAACCTTCCTAATCAGCACCTGGAGGCAAGGTGGAGCCAGAGCAACCAGTACACATCCCACCACACCCAGCTCTATGCCTGCCTCGAGGCTGTGGCCTCCTGCCTCTCCACTGTGTGGGCGGCTGCCAGTGGGGAGCGGTGGGGTGCATCGGCAGTGACATCAGAGCCACAGCAACTCCCAGGGATGCAGCCAAGGAACAAATGGGAACTGGAGCACAACAGCAAGAGAGAGCTGCAGATGGAGGTGGATCACACGGCCCCACGCCCTTCTCACTCCAACATCAAGCAGGAAGCATTAACTGAGTTACTGGGCTTCAGCTCCCACCCTGAACACCCTCTGTGAGCACCTTGAGCCTCGGCTGCCTGTGCAATCACCACCTGTTCCTGACAGCAATGGGATGAGTCCACAAGCTTCAGGACTCACCCCAAACTACTAATACGAGCAACAAGAGTGTCTCCATACTGCTTGCATATATGAACCTTGTACGAACCCATGGCGACCGGGTAGGCAGCAGAGAGAGATCCTCCCAGAGGAATGCCACTCAGACATAGGAATGTAGCAACATGTGAAGGACAGAAAGGAAAGAGATAGATATCCTGAACTCGAGAAGGATCTGAAATGGGAACGGAAACCCTCGGAAAGACTAAGCAAAACCTCCTCTGGAGGAGGGGATCGGAGATCTGCCATGGCGCAGTCGGAGGGAGACAAGATGGAGAGGGAGGAGGTTGCTGCTCCAAGCACACCCTTGGCCCACGCCCTCGTTTCCGCATTTGCAGCTTCAGCTTCGGAGACTCATTGCCCAGCTGCAAGGGGTGGGGAGTGGTAATGCTGGAGATCAGGAGGAGGTGGGAGGAGAAGAAAGGGCCTCTGGCATCAAGGCAATGGGACAGAGCCAAAAGGGCCACAGAGGGCACCCCGATGGGGGGGCATGCCCCACGGCTGCTCCGCCATGGGCCCTGCGGCTGCGCCACCATGGGCCCCGACGCTGCTCCACTGTGGGCCCCGCGGCTGCTCCGCTGCTGCTCCACAGTGGGCCCAGTGGCTGTACCGCTGAGGGCCCCGCTCAGGGCACCTCATGGACTGGACCCGCCCCCACCCATAGCACGACGACAGGGTGGAGCCGGGCGGTCCGCTGTGAGCATATGTGCTTTCCCACCTCCGACCATGGCAGTTTGTATACACCCCTGTATGTTATAGTATAGTCTGAGGCAGCTATATCGCTTCCTAAGGCAAGAGTCCAAGGATATAGATAAACCCAGGAGTACAGTTATTATCACAGTGAAGATGACTGATTGAGTGGTAGGGCAACGGAGATGAGGGAGGAGAAAAATTGAATGATCAAATGGGCCATCATCTGTGTAACTGAGTAACAAAGGTGAAGGTAACATTAGGTAGGTCAGCATCCAGAGCTAATTCCCTTCTATGTTCTCTATAATTCTGTATTTCCTCAATTGTTTTTATATTAACAGAAGTGAAGATAACTTTATATTATACAGCATCCAGTGCAAATTCCCTACTATCTTCTCTATAATTTGGGATTTCCTTTAATGTTTTTGTGTTAACTAATGTGAAGATAACTATGTAATATAACATCCAGTGCTAATTCCCTACTATATTCTGTATAACTTTGTATTTTCTGTATTGTTTATGGCTTTTCTGGTTCATATGTCTCCATTCTTTTGTCTTTAAAATAAAATTTAAAAAAAAAACAATCTTACAGAGAAAAGATTTGTATAAGGAAGCTAATGTTGCTAAAGGTATTGCTCAAGTTAGTAAGTCAGGGTCAATGGTGCAGACAAGGTAGAAAGGCTATGACTATTGTGGATAAACCACACGTAGATGGCAGGTTATAGCCTATTCGAGTGTACAATTTGTGAAAAAGCTAGGGCTATGAATGCAAATCACATAAAAGATAATCCATCACTGAGTGTTAATGGGGAAACATTTCATGCCAGTAAGGGGTGGTTCCACAATTTTAAAGTGAGAACTGATGTTTACAGTGTAACCAAGCATGGTGAACCAGCCAGTGCTCATAAAAGGGCTGCTGAAGATTATACATACCACTTCAAAATGACACAAAGAAATCACTTTTGCTCACATGAACTTTTTTATATGATGAAACTGGCCTTTTCTGGAAGAAAATACTCAGGAGAACATATATTACTCAGGGAAATAAAATGTCTAGCCATAAGCCTATGAAGGACAGGCTAAACTTATTGCTATAGCCAATGTAAGTGATGACCTCAAGATAAAGTCTCTCTTAGTTTGTCATTCTGAGACCTCTAGAGTGTCCAGAAAAGAAAGCCTTGAAGACTAGGCTAGGTGTCGTTTGGAGCTCTAATGCAAAATCTTGGGTAAGAAAAACAGTTTTGCATTCTGCACTCTAAATGAGGCATATAGAACTCCAACTAGCCATAACCAACATAAAATCACACCCAGACATACAATAATCAAGATCTCATATATCCAGCAAAAGAACAGAATATTAAAAGCTGCTAGAGAAAAGAAACAGAGCACCTACACAGGAAAGCCCATCAGAATCACAGCAGACTTCTCAACACAAACCATGTAATTGAGAAGAGCTTGGATTGATGTATTACAGGATCCGAGACAAAACAGCTTCCAACCCAGACTGATGTATCCTGGAAAACTGTCTTTCAAATTCAATGGAGAAGGGCTGGGGATATAGCTCAGTGGAATAAGCACCTGCCTAGCAAGCGCAGGGTCCTGAGTTCGATCCCCAGTACCGCAAAAAAAAAAAAACCCAAATTCAATGGAGAAGTAAAATATTTCCATGACAAGGAACAACTGAAGAACTTCATAAGTGCCAAATGAACCTTACAAAAAATTCTAAAAGATATTCTAGACAGAGAAAAAAGATACCACCATCTCAAAACAAAAGAAAGGAACCCTCAAGTAGAGCAAGCAATTAAACAGATGGCAAAAATAGGAAAGCAACAGCAAGTAAATAACATGACAAGGATAAGCCAACATATATCAGTTATAACCATTAATGTAAATGGCCTCAATTCACCAATCAAAAGAAATAGAATGGCAGAGTGGATTAAGAAATAAAATCTCACAATATTATGTACACAGGAAACACACTTTACTCAAAAGGAAATCCATAGACTAAAACTCAAAGGACGCAAAACAATTCTCCATGCAACAACTTCCCAGAAAAAAATAAGAGTAGCTATTATGTTTGCAGACAACATAAATTTCATACCAAAAACAATCAAAAGAGATAAAGAAGGTCATTACATACTAGTTAGGGGAAAACTGCAACAGGAAGAGATAAAAATCCTAAATTTGTATGCACCAAATACTGGAGCACCAAACTATATAAGTCAAATATTAAGACACATGAAAACACTACATAATCAATAACACTATTGTAATAGGGGACAAAAACACCCTTTTGATGCAAAGAGGTAACTAGGCAAAAAACCAGCAAAAAAATAACAGACCTGAACCAAATCTGTGAAAAAATGTACTTAGAAGAAGTATACAAAGCATTCCACCCCACAACATGAGTATACACATTTTTCTCAGCTACACATGGGACTTTCTTTAAAATAAACCACTCTCAGGCCACAGAGCACACCTACTTAAATACAAAAGAACTAAAATTATCCCACGGATATTATCTAACCACAGTGCGATGAAAATGGAAATTAACAACAACAGGAACTACAAAACTTCCATAAAAACTTGGAAATTTAATAACAGCCTCCTAAACAACCAAGGGGTCACAGAAGAAATTATAGAAGTTAAAAAATACCTACAAGCAAATGAAAAGGCAGATACCCTTACCAGAATGTGTTAGATGCAATGGAAACAGTTCTCAGAGGGAAACTGATAGCGATGAACTCACACATAAGGAAAACAGAAAAAGAACAAATAAATAGCCTAATGCTGCACCTCAAACTTTTACAAAAAGAGGAAAAAGTCAAGCACAAAGCCCGAAGAAGAGAGGAGA